>VZRN01004306.1:25008-45472 GCA_013397935.1 Dasyornis broadbenti
TAGGATCGGCGCGGGGTTCCCGGTGGTGGCCGGTGTGGTGAGCTCCCAGCGGGGTCACCGGTGCGAGGGACCTCGGCGGTGCCACCATCCCCACCCGCCGTGGTCCTACAGGTGTGACCTTGGAGAATGCGGGATGGCTCCTGGGATTAGGGTGCTCCTGGTACGGGGATCCTTCTGGATGAGGATGCTCCAGGGATGGAGACACTCCTGGGATGGGGATGTTGCTGGGAACAGGAAGCTCCTGGGATAAGGATGCTCCTGGGATGAAGCTGCTCCTGGGGTCCGGCTGGGGATGGTCCTCGAATGAGGATGAGGCTGCTCCTGCAGTGAGGATACTCCTGGAATAGGGATTTTCTTGGAATGAAGGCGTCCTAAGCTGGGAGCAGGGGTTTGGGCGCTGCCCCCTTGCAGAGGGGCTGCGCACATCCCGGGAAATCCCTGCCGGGAGTGGCGGGAGGGATGCTCCGGGAGGATCCGGTGCTGCGGCACCGGGAAGTGACGGTGTAGAAATGGCCCCGAGGCTGCTCCTGCCGGGCCTTGGGGCTGGGGCCGGAGAATCAGGAAAACAAATCCCGCGGCACTGCAGCGCTGCGGGAGGGACGGAGCCGAGCCTGGAGCGGGGTCCGGCGTGGAATCCGGCGCAAAATCCCCCTGGGTTTGGGAAAGAAGCAGCTCCGACCCCTGGCTGTTCAACAGGGTCCCGCTGGCGGGGATTTTATCCCGCAGGGATGAATTCCCAGCGTGGAACTTCGGGGCTTTGCAGGCGTGGGAATGCCGTGGGCAGAGCGGGATCGGCTCAGAGGCACCCCGTGGCGGGATGGAGGGGATGCTCCCACTCCTTGCTTTCAAAAAACACCTGGAAAAAGTGGGAAAACGTCAGTGGAAATGGATCCAGGTTGGAGCCCCTTGTTGTGGCACCCCAGGCGGCCCTGGAGGCGTCACCGGCGCGGTCAAGGTCACGTGGAAGCTGAGCAGCACGGCCAGGACTGCGGGCATCCCTTCCAGAAAGGCAGCCAGGGAAGAAAATCCGTGTTCCCACAGGAAAACTCAGCTGCTTCCAGCACCGGGAGCCCCGTGGCTGCTGGAGGGGTCGCTCGGGGCCTTCTCCTCGAGGCCCGAGCAGCAGCTCCTGCTCCTGAGGCTGCTCTGGGGTGCAGCTGCTGCTGCCCCAAAAACAGCTGGAGGGGACAGCCCCGTGCCAGGGCCAGGCACATCCGTGGGCTGGGATGGAATTCCCAGAGGAGCTGTGGCTGCCCTTGGATCCCTGGGAGTGTGCAAGGCCGGGTTGGACGGGGCTTGGAGCAGCCTGGGATGGTGGGAGGTGCGGAACAGGGTGGAACAAGATGAGCCTTAAGGTCCCTTCCCACCCGAACCATTCCATGATTCCGTGACTCACGGGGATGTGGTGCTCAGGGCCGTCCTTGCCTTGGTGTGTTGGGACATCCTGGCTCCCATTTTCCTGGCTCCTGTTTCCCATCCCCATCACCCCCTGGATCGTCCCCGTCCCCCCTGGGGCGCAGAGGGTCAGAAAGGGGTGGCAAAGTGGGGCAGACGGAGCTGCAGCCTCCCCTGGCCGTGCCCACCACACCAAACATTCCAGGCCTGGCCCATCCACCCCGGAGCTGGAGCTCGGCTCCGCAGCCTCATCCAGCAGCACCATCCGAGGCCAATTCCCATTGATTTTATCGAGCTGCCTGCGCTCCCTTCCCGCAGGTTTGCTGCCAGTGCTCACCTTTAATGCATTTGGAGCTCGGCAATTAATTACCTGCACGGAATAAATCCTCAAACCGGGCAGGACACGGGAAAAGCTGGCTCTGGCTGCTGCCCACGGCGCGCTGGGCTCTCTGCCACAGCCACGAGCCGGCCACTTCCCCCCCCCTGCTGCCACAATGAGTGGCACCGGTAATAAATCCGAGAGTTTTCCAGCCCCAAACCCTCTCTGGAGCTCCTTGGCATCTCTGCTGTCCCTGCTCCGGTCCCACAGACTCCGTGGATGGGGTGAACTCTCCTTCCGTGCCGGCGGGAGATGGATTTGAGGCGGCACCCTGGAAACAGCAGCCTGCCTGGTGTCAGCTCCATCCCCGAGCTCCGGCGGATCCGTGGCAGCTCTTTCCTTCCCCAGCCCCGGCTCCAGCTCCTTTGCCGGCAGCGAGGGCTCCGTTAGGGAAAAAGAAGGGGCAGGGGGGGGAAAAAAAAAAAGAAGTTCTGGCAAGGAGCGAAGCTGGTGTGTGACAGCTCTGCTCAGAAATCCGTCGGTGGCAGGGATTTCTGCGGGAGTGACTGGATCCGTGCAAAAAAAAAAAAAAAANACGTGAAAAAAAAAAAAAAAAAAAAAAAAAAAATAAAAAGGAGAATTCCAGCTCCTTGTGGATGCCATCCCACCCCTGCTTGGTCCCACTCCCACTTTCTCCGAGCTAAGGGTTTTCCCTGGGCCTGTTTTCCCCGAGAGTCTGATCTGGCTCAGGGCTGGAGGTTGGAGCCTGCCCTCGTTCCCGACTCCAGGTTCCCAGTCTTGGCTCCTGAACCCCCGAGCCAGGGTCAGCAGGAATCCAGAGGCATCCCTGAAGCTCCCCCCTGTTCCCAGGGAGCTTCTCCAGGGCTTTGTGCAGTTGGGGAGCCTCTCCTGAGGAGGGGGGAGCTGAAGGATGAGGGGAGATCCCACCACAGGACATTCCCAGCTCTGGGAACGGCGGGATTGAGACAGGAGTGGCTGCAGGGTGAAACACCAACCTTCCAGCTCCTCCCAGCAGATCAATCCCGCTCCGCTGGTTTATTGTCTTTTTGGAAAGGATGGATGTGGGGCTGGAGACCCCCAGATGGGATTCACCATCCCAGCGCAGGGAGGCTGTGAATTCCCTTCAGGAAAGGTCCCTTTTCCAAACCCTCGGAAACATTTCCGTTGAATCCCTGGCATGAGCGATTTCCCAGGCACGTTTGGGCGTGGGAAGGATGCAGCCAAGGTGAGCTGGCTCCCCTGGGGCTCCCGGGCTGGAGCTGCTGGCAGCAGCTGGAGCTCTCAGGATCCTCATCCTCGCTTCCCAATGCGTTTCAGCTCTCAGGATCTCCATCCTGGCTTCCCTTCCAGCTCTCAGGACCCCCATCCTCCTTTCCCATCGAATTCCAGCTCTCAGGATCCCCATCTTCTCTTCCCACCCAATTCCAGTTTTCAGGATCCCCATCCTCGCTGCCCACCCAATTCCAGCTCTCAGGATCCCCATCTTCTCTTCCCACCCAATTCCAGTTTTCAGGATCCCCATCCTTCCTTCACTTCCTGCTCTCAGGATCCCCGTCCTGGCTTCCCACCGAATTCCGGTTCTCAGGATCCCCATCCTCGCTTCCCACCCAATTCCAGCTCCCAGGGTCCCCATCCTTGCTTCCCTTCCAGCTCTCAGGATCCCCATCCTCACTTCCCAATGCATTTCATATCTCAGGATCCCCATCCTTGCTTCCCTTCCAGCTCTCAGCATCCCCATCCTGGCTTCCCACCAAATTCCAGCTCTCAGGATCCCCATCCTCCTTTCCCACCCAATCCCAGCTCCCATCCTCCCCTCCAGGTGACTCCCCTGGCTGTCCCCCCGAGGCACAGCTGGCACAGCTGGCACAGCTGGCTCCTCCCTGCAGCGCCGTCACCCTGCAGCTGCCCCCCGGGATCGGGATCAGAGGGGGATCCTGGCCGGATCCCCACCTGGGCAGCGCATTCCCTGCCGTTCCCGAGCGCGTCCCCGGCGCTCCGTGCCGGCAGTGCCGTGCCCGCCGTGACTAAGGTTTGTCACATGCTGCTGCTCTCACGCTGTGCCCGGCAGGAGCAGCGGGTGTGGGGGAGTGCTGGATTCGCCGTTTTAGAACATCCACACGTTTCCCTCGGCGCTCGTGGCAGCGGGAGGAGCGGCAGCGCGGGGATGCCGGGGGAGATGGGGCTCGGAGGGGCAGCCCGGCTCCATGGCACCCCTTGGGGACAGTCCTGAGCTGCCCCCAGCCTGGCTGGGGGTGCCAGGACCCTCGTGGTCCTTGCTTAGGGAACGCAGGAGTCAGGAGGAGTGGAAATTCCATGTGGGGGTGAGCGGGATCTGCCGGGATCCCGCCGCTCTTTGGGGGCTGTGGCCTTCCCCTTGTGCCTTAAAACACGGAGTGCTGAGGGGTGGGGTGGGATGGGATCCATGGGGTGGGATGAGATCCATGGGATGGGATCCATGGGATGGGATGGGATGGATGGAATCCATGAGATGGGATCCACTGGATGGGATCCATGGGATGGATGGGATCCATGGCATGGAATCCATGGGACAGGTTGGGATAGGGATGGGATGGGATCTATGGGATGGGATGGGATGGGATGGGATGGGATGGGATGGGATGGGATGGGATGGGATGGGATGGGATGAGACTCCCCCTGCGTTGGTGCAACTGCTCCAGCGAGCTGCAGAGCCGTGGCTGGAGCCAGGGATGTGAATAATTCACAATTCCAACAATCGAGCAGGATTTCGCAGCTCGGGGCTGCGCTCGGAGGTCGTGGCAACCAGATCCTCTCCCTGCGCGTCCGCCTGAAAACCGAGGAGAGGGTTTGGATGTCGGGGCAGAGCTGGGCAACCGTTTAGGGAGGAGCTGGGAGCTTCCAGGGTGGATGGCAGCAGCAGGAAAAGCAGCCCTGGAGAGCCTGGCACGGCCGAGGCGCCCTGGGCGAGGGCAGCGCAGGGCGTTGCCAAGCATTTCCGAGACAAAACCCTCCCCCGAGTGCCAGTTTTCCTGGTTTGCACTAAAATGGGGAATTTTTTTCCAGCACTGGGACCTGGGGCAGGGGCTTTGATGTCCATAAAAACAAATCCCCACCGCCAAGCAGCAGACCCTGGCTGCGTTGATGAGAAAGTCCAGGGAAATAAAAGATATTTTTGGATTCACCTCAGTGCTGAGGAATTCATCTCTGCGTCCATTGCCTCGGTTATTGAGCAACGGCTGTTCCAAAATAGCCTCAGCTCCGAGCCGCGGGCAGCTCCGTGCCAGGAAAATGCCTCGGCTTTGGAAGTGCCGGAATATCCTGGGAAAACACGAGCAAACAGAGCTTCCCCGGCAGCAAATTCCCTGCAGCAGGACTCGTCGGTGGCCACCGCTCACAAGTTTTTAATGCAGGCAAACCCTGAGCTTGCCCAGCTGTCGATCCGGCGGCTCCCAGCCTGGAGGAGCCGGGCTGGGATCCCTCTGCTTCCCTCCCTTTTTTGCCACGCGCGGATCCCGTGCCTGCCGAGCCCGCGAGAGCTTCTTTCAGGAGAACTCAGAGAGGGCCCGAGGAGGGTTTGTTTTGAGAGGTGAATTTCGCTCGGGAGGAGCTGTCGGACCAAGAAGCCCTGAGGGCATCTGGCTGCCACCCCCGAGCTGCTGCCGGGGAAAATCTCCCCTCCTTTCCTGCCAGCTCCGCTCCGAGTTTGTTTTCCTCTCCCTCAGGGAAGGGAGTTGGTTGTTTCTGTCACCTGGGACTTTCTCTGTGCCTCCGAGGGTCCCTCCATGGGAGGAATCTGGGGGTTTGGAGTTATTACCTCTCTAATGCTGCCTCTGTTTCCATAGAGACTCTATAAATAGAATAAAATTTAAATCGCTGTTTCCTCCAGGAGCGGTTTGTTACACATTTCCTAGGAAAAACCCGAAAAGGACGGAGAGTTTCACTGGGAATGGCTCAGGGAAGGGTGAAAGGCTTTGCCTGCAGAGTTTGGGGACGCAGGATCCCGCTGTCAATATTCCAGGTGTGGTGGGAACGATGGGTTTGGACTTCGTGGCTTTAAGGGCCCGGGATTTTTAGGAGAAGGAGCCTGCTCTGCATGGCCGTGAAATCCCCCTCCCTCTGCAGGTCGTGTCTGGAGCGTCACAGCTTCCCCAAAATACAGACTTTTTTGCCAAATGTCCTCTGGGGCTCTGAGGAGCTCCCGGTTCCCGCTGGTTTGGGATCAGGAATAAATGTCACGGGAGCCGCATCCCCGGGGACGGGCCCCGCTGCAGGGAAGCAGAGGTGAGGCGGCCCTGGACGTCAGCAGGGTCAGCACTGGCGTCCTCGCGGGGAAATGATCCCAAAACCGGGACAGGGCAGTGCCTTGTGGTCCAGAGGCTGCTCCAGGAGCCAGAGGAGCTTTTCTCACCCCAAAAATCACGGATTTGCTGTCGTGCAGGAGCGGGAATCTGGGCTGCGGGACGCGCTGAGCCCTTTGGCAGTGCTGGAAGTTGCTGATCCGCGGAGGGAATTCTCTCCCTCCCGCAGGGAATCGGGGAGGGCACGCGGCCAAAATCTCCCCGGGATGCAAATCTGGGTGTTGCAGTGGCTGCAGGGAGCCCTGTCCGGGCTGACCCGGCCGTAATCGGGAACGGGATCTGTTCCGCCATCCATACTGCATGAGCTCCCCGCGGCCACCCCGGTTCCCGGGAGCCTCCCGGGAGCGCCGCCGGCTCCGTCGGACGAGGGAAAGGGAGCCCTGGGTGGGGGGGAGCAGCACAGCCCCAGCTCCTGCTGGGAACCAGTCCTGGGAATCCCAGTTTGGACTGGGTGTGGTGGCAGGAGCTGAGGTTTCACCCACATAAGCGAGGCCAGCCTGGGCTGTGGAAAATCCCACGGGGGAGAAGCTCCCCGGATCCTTCCCAGAGCTCGTGTGGCTCTCTGGGCAGCGTGTCCGTGGAAAATCCCACTGACACTTCGTATTTCCAAGTACTAATATTCAGTATTTCCAGTATTTCCACTAATATTTTGTACTTCCAAGCGCTAACACTTAGTATTTCCAATATTCCCATGAATATTTCATGGTTCCGAGTACTAATTCTTAGTGTTTCCAATATTTCCACTAATATTTCGTATTTCCAAGTACTAACATTCAGTAGATACAATAATTTCACCAATATTTAATACTTCCAGTATTTCCACTAACATTTTGTATTTCCAAGTGCGAACGCTTAGTATTTCCAATATTTCCACTCATGTTTTTTTATTTCCAGGTACTAATATTTCGTACGTCCAATATTTCCACTAACACTTAGTATTTCCAGTATTTCCACTAATATTTCGTATTTCCGAGCGCTAGTATTTAATACTTCCAATATTTCCACTCATATTTCATATTTCCAGGCACTAATATTTAGTGTTTCCAATATTTCCACTAACACCCAGTATTTCCACTCCTATTTCACGTTTCCAAGTACTAGTATTTCATATTTCCAATATTTCCACCAGTGTTTTGTGTTTCCAGCATTCCCGCTAACATTCCGTGTGTCCAGGTACTGACATTTCGTGTTTCCAACGCAAACATTCCAAAATAAATACGAAGCGCTGGCAGCAGGGCTCGTTCGCTTCCCCACATCCCTCTGGGCTGCTCCCAACAGCTCCCTCCGGGCTGCTCCGGGGGTTCCCCAGAGCCCTCTGGACGCTCTTGAAGCCCCGGAGCTTTTTGATTTTCGAGCGTGGGCTCCGTCCACCGGAGCCCGGCGAGTAACGGGAGCCGTTCCCTCCCTTCTCCCGCAGAAAATCCAGCAGCTCTCCGAGGGCTCCATGTTCGGCCACGGCCTGAAGCACCTTTTCCACAGCCGGCGGCGCTCGCGGGAGCGGGAGCAGCAGAACCCGCCGGACTCGGGGCCTCCGCCGCCGCCGCCCCACGGCACCTCGGACCACGAATCCCCGGACGAGAAGGAGCGCTCCCCGGAGATGCACCGCGTGTCCTACGCCGTGTCCCTGCACGACCTCCCGGCCCGGCCCACGGCCTTCAACCGCGTCCTGCAGCAGATCCGCTCGCGGCCGTCCATCAAGCGCGGCACCAGCCTGCACGGCGCCGGCCGCCGCGCCAAGAGCGGCTCCCTGGAGCCCCAGAAGGGGAGCCCCCACCTCGGGCGCAAGGCCCCCCAGGACAGCGGCCTCACGGCCATCCTGCACCAGCACCAGGGCAGGCCCAGGTCGTCGTCCACCACGGACACGGCCATCCTGCTGGCCGAGAGCGGGGCGGTCTACCTGCTGACCGAGGACACCGAGGGCCTGGCTGAGAAGGTAGGGAGGGAGCAGCTGAGGGAGCTGGGGGGATGATCCTGAGGGAAAGAAGGCCTTGGAGGGAGTTCCTGGGTGAGAAGGACGGGATGGAGCACCTGAGGGAGTTATCCTGGGGGAAAGGAGGCTCTGGAGGGATTTTTTTGGCTCTCCACAACTGCCTGGGTGATAAGGCAGGGGTGGAGCACCTGAGGGAGCTGAGGGGGTTGTCCTGAGGGAAAGGAGGCTCTGGAGGGGCTTTGTGGCTCTCCAGAATTGCCTGGGTGACAAGGCGGGGATGGAGCACCTGAGGGAGCTGAGGGGGTTGTCCTGAGGGAAAGGAGGCTCTGGAGGGGCTTTGTGGCTCTCCAGAATTGCCTGGGTGACAAGGCGGGGATGGAGCACCTGAGGGAGCTGGGGGAGGATCATCCTGAGGGAAAGGAGGTTCTGGAGGGAGTTTCTGGCTCTCCACAATCGCTTGGGTGAGAAGGCAGGGATGGAGAACCTGAGGGAGCTGGGGACGTCATCCTGGGGCCACAATTACCTGGCTGAGAAGGCAGGGATGAAGCACTGGGAAAGGCTGAGGGAGCTGTGGGGATGATCCCGAGGGAAAGGAGGCTCTGGAGGGAGTTCCTGGGTGAGAAGGTCGGGATGGAGAACCTGAGGGAGCTGTGAGGGATGATCCTGTGGGAAAGGAGGCTCTGGAGGGATTTTCTGGCTGTCCACAATTGCCACAGGCTGAGAAGGTGGGGATGAAGCACTGGGAAAGGCTGAAGGAGCTGGGGGGAGTTATCCTGGCAGAAAGGAGGTTCTGGAGGGAGTTCCTGGCTCTCCACAGTTGCCTGGGTGAGAAGGCAAGGATGGAGCACCTGAGGGAGCTGGGAGGGTTATCCTGAGGGAAAGGAGCCTCTGGAGGGAGTTCCTGGCTGAGAAGGTGGGGATGGAGCACCAGGAAAGGCTGAGGAAGCTGGGATGAGTTATCCTGGGGGAAAGGAGGCTCTGGAGGGAGTTCCTGGCTCTCCACAATTCCCTGAGAGGGCGTGCAGCCGTGGGAGGTCGGACTCTGCTCCCACAGAACGGTGACAGGACAAGAGGACTTTGTGTTAAGCTGAACCTCGGGAGGTTTAGGGTGGACACCAGGGGGAATTTCTTCCTATAAATGGTGACAGGACACTGGAATGGGCTGGTCAAGGAGGTTTGGAGTTCCCTCTCCTGGAGGTGTCACCTGGACGTGGCACTCAGAGCTCTGGGCTGGGAACAAGGTGGGGGTCAGGCACAGCTCGGACTCGATGATCCCAGAGGGATTTTCCAGCCTCAGGGATGCTGGGATTCTGTGGCTGCACCTGAGAATAGAGTGGGGAGCCAGGGCAGGGCTGGGTGCAGAGCTCCCCAAAATTCTGCTGGGATGAGATCGTCCCTCAGGGCCGTGCATGGGAAGCAGACCTGGAGCTGCTGGGATTGATGCTTCTCCTGTGGGGAAGCGAAGGCCGGGACAGAATTCCCAGAGTGGAATTTGAGGGGGAGAAAAAGGAACCTGGCAGGAGCTCTGTGCCCGTGGGATGTGGGCATGCCAAGGCACCTCGCAGGGTTCAGCCGGATTTGCTCCCATCCCAAGGGATTGTCAGATCAGCCCGTGCCAGGCTGATGGGCAGGATGGTGTTTCCATCTAGTGTTTAGTGCCATTAATTATGAAACAGCCCAATTAGCACACGCCAGGTTCAAGGGCCGGGCGGTGAGAGGTGCTCCGGGAGCTGGGGGAGTTTTCTGTGTCGGCTTCTCCCCTCGGCCTTCGGAGCTTGGGGTGGGTTCCACAGCCTGGAGCTGCTCCCCGCCGCTCTCAGGGCCGGGAGGATCCTTCTTTGGGTGTTTTTAATTCACCTGAAAATGCCAGCGGGGAGCTGGGATGGGGAGACGGCCAGGCCGTGGGAATGGCCGTGGGAATCTGGTCCCAGAGGATGAACGTGGCATTGTGTCAGCGATTTTCCCAGGAGCTGCCCCAAAATCTCCTCTCCCAACTTTCCTGGGAGCAAATCAGGGCACCCCAACCCTTCCCCGGCGGTGCCTGCTCCTCCCCTCTGGAATTCCACACCCGGATCGAGTGATTCAGGAGCATCGGGTTGTTCGTGTGAGCACCTGCAGCCAAAATTTCCGCCTCGTGGCCTTGCAAGGATCCCAGTCCCGCCGGGATTACGGCCAAAATCCCAATCCTGCCGGGACAGGCGCATCCAGAGGGAGGAAGGGCAGAGCAGATCCGTGTCCGCTCCCGGAGCGGCTCAGAAAGGGGATGAATAATTAACTGCATATGACACAAAGAGCAATAAGAAGAGAGAGACAACACCTTTGTGAAGCAGTGGAAAAATAACTTATTTAGAGAAACGCGAGCTGGGTGATATTCCCGCGCCGGATTATTTTTCCGGAGCCCTCGGGAAGCCTCCAGCCCGCAGCAAAGCGGCTCCTTTTCCTCAGGCATGGCTGGGGGAGTTTGGCATCATCCCAGCCTCGTCCCCGGGGATCTGGCACCTCCTCCCTGGTTCCCTCCCTTTGGAAGCCGCTGCCCCACGGGATGTGCGGGGCTCCTGGGAAAGAGCCATTTCCCTCCCCACACACACACGAATTTCATGGTGAATTTTCCACCCCTTCCGTGAGTAGCTCACGCTGATGGATCCCTCGTGGGATCGCTCAGCCTCAGCAAGGACTTTCTAAACAGCTATTGATTTTTTTTTTTCCCTTTTAATTTATTTTTTAAATTAATTAAGTTCCTGCAGTTCTTCCTTCCCTCCCTTCTCCTGCAGCGGTTTCTCACCCCTTGAACCCTGCTAGGGCTTGGCACACGCAATTCCTGCCCCCTGCATTCCCTAATTCCCCCCAGGAGCATCCCTGTATCCCAAACATCCCCTCTCCCGTGTGTCTCAGGGAGCTCTGAGCTCCTTCCCCGGGTCCAGGAGCATCCCTGTATCCCAAACATCTCCTTTCCCCTGTCTCTCACGGAGCTCTGAGCTGCTTTCCCGGGACCAGGAGCATCCCTGTATCCCAAGCATCCCCTCTCCCGTGTGTCTCAGGGAGCTCTGAGCTCCTTCCTGGGGCCGGGAACATCTCTGTCTCCCGAGCAGCCGCCCGGAGCAGGGCTCCGGTTTGCCCCAAGGTGGCACTTTCGGGGCGCGCTCCGCTGTGCCGGGAGCAGCGCGGGGCCGGTGCCGGTGCCGGTGCCGGTGCTCCCCGCGGCGCCGTGCTGGCGGCACGTGTGCCAGCGGCACCGTTGGGGCTGGCGGAGGCAGCAGCAGGGCCGGGAGCGTGCCGGGGAGCTTTCTCCTGATCTCCCTAATCTCCTGCTGGTGACCCGCCAGCCAGGGGCGGGCACACGGGAATTAGCGGCGGCAGCGGCCGCCGAGGCCCCGGCACCGGGCAGCAGCGGCCGGGGGTGTCCCCGCAGCCCCGCGGGGCTCTCCCGGTGCTGAGCATCCCCGGGGCACCCCGGGCGGGGAGGCCGGAGCTGGAGCGGGCGGGCCGCGGGGTGCTGTGCCTGGTGCTGCCCGGGAGCTGCACGGACGCGTGCGGGGACTGCGGCATGGTGCACGTCCAGGTGAGNTTAGAGGGCGGCGTTACCGCTCCGGGGCCGGGGCCCGTTTGTCCGTCCGTCCGTCCGTCCGTCTCCCGCCGCCCTCTCCCCGCGTCCCGGAGGGATGGATCCGTCACAGGTGTCGCGAGTGCGAGTGCTCAGCTCGGGCCGGACCCGCCGAGTTTCCCCCCCTTCCCCGCGGGCAGCGAGGGGCCGGACCCCAGTCGGGCTCGGTGTCCCTCGGTGTCCCTGGCAAGTGACAGCGCCAGCTGCCCCCGCTGGCCGTGTCCCACCCCAACCCGTGCCCCTCCCACCTCTCGGGGCAGATGCTTCTCCTGTGAGGCACCGGGGGCACGTGGGGAGCTCCCTGCCACCTCTCCTGAGCTGTGAGCCACCCGTTTTTATGGGGTCATAACCCAGGAGCGGCGTTCCCCTGCTCCCGTCTCCTCTCTCCGTGCCCCTCTCCCTGCCCCAGCCCTCCTGGACAGTGCCCACAGTGTCCTGGGGCTCGGCCCTTCAGGGGGGACGTTTCCCTACAGCCCCAGCCCTCCAGGAGAGTGTCCATGGTGTCCTGGGGCTCTGTCCTTCAGAGGGGTCCTGTCCCCACAGCCCCAGCCCTCCAGGACAGTGTCCATGGTGTCCTGGGGCTCTGTCCTGCAGGGGGAACCTGTCTCCCAGCCCACCAGGACAGTGTCCCCAGTGTCCCCTGGGGCTCGGCCCTGCAAGGGGGACCTGTCCCCACAGCCCCAGCGCTGCTGCTGTGCCGACTCAAGGGCACCACCCCTCGGGACACGGGGCGGGATTCATCCCGCTAAATTTAGCCACCCCCCAGCTCAGTGGCTATATCGGGGCCAGACGGATTACAGGGAGCAGGGAGGAACCCGGAGTTTCCGAGCACCCATGCCGGGGTGGCCCGTGGGGACAGAGGGGTTTGGGGTGGCTGAGGGATGGCTCGGGGATGTCAGACAAAGCTGGTGTCCCCTGCCCAGGCCTCTGCTCCCCTCCTGGGGCACGGCCAGCTCAGCCCTGGCTCCCTGCAGCCCTCCTGGCATCCAAGTGCCCTCGGTTCCAGGGGGAGGATGTGGTTTCTCCCTCCTGCAGCTCCAGTTACCTGGGCTCAGTCAATAACTGGGACTGGGGCTCTGTGCAGATTGGGCCCACATCCAACCCCGGCAGGAATTTCCCAGGCAGGAGTTTTCCCTCTCTTGCTGCCTCAGTTTCCCCAGCTGGAATCCAGAGCCAACTCCTCCATGAGTTTGGAGAGGTCTTTTGGGTCTCCTCGGGAGGATTTGCTGGCGTGTGCTCCCCTCCCACACAAACTCCCGGCGAGTTCTGCTGTTAAAATCCCAGGGAAGGAGGTGAAACAGGCCAAAAGGAGCAGAGGGAACGGCGGTGTGGGACATCCCTGGATCCCGAGGGGCTCATCTGGGGATTTTGGGGGGAAAACTCCAGACCTGGGCTGGAACTGGAGGTGTGAGAATCCAGGTGAGCTCCCACCTCCCACTCCCCACGTGTGGCAGGGAATGAGTCTGAGCCCAGGGCGGTGCTGGGAGCTCAGTTCCCGTTGGGATGGCGCTCGCTGGAATGAGCAGATAATAGCTGGAAAGACAAAGACACCCGAGATTGCTGCTGAATTAATTCAGGAGGAGAAGAATATCAGACTGCGGGACTGATTCACCCCTCAGCGAAGACATCGTGTTCTCAGCCCTCGGTGACATACGGCTGTTGATTGCAGCCCACCAGCAGCTCCCGCTCCCGGCAGGCAGCGCCGCGATCCCGGGGGATTTGGGGGTGGATGCCCGGGGTGCAGGGCAGGATTTGGGGTGCGGGGTTCATGTCCATGCCGTGATCTCTCCAGGCCGTCCCTGCTGCCGTGGGCTGGGAGGAGGATTTGGCTCCCGGGGTCCTGTTTGTGGCTCCTCACCTCGCTGAGGCTTCTCCCTGCTTCCCCTTCAAATCCTCCGTGCCAGAGCTCCCAAAAACCCGCCCTGGCTGCACAAACCCTGCTGGGGGTGCTGAGCTGCTGGGTGGGTTTGGTGCTGTGTCACCCAGCGGGTGCCGGAGCTCCCGGGGTTACTCCCTCCGGCGACAACAACAGCGGGAATTTTTCCAAGTATTCTCCATGCGTGGGCAGGGCCCGGAATGGCTTCAGCCGTGAGGGGTGGTCACCGAATTGTCCCTGCAGAATTGGTCACTGAATTGCTGTGGCAAGGGACAGTCCCCAAGCCCAGGGCACGAGGGACAGTCCCCAGCTTGGAGGAATTCCACACCGAGTGGAGTCCTCCCTACTCGGTGTGGAATTAGGAAACGCCAGGTTCCGCGTGGAGCACGGAGGAGGCACAGGGACTTCCCGAGGCAGAATCCCGGGATTTTTCCATCCTCACAACCCCTCACCGAGTTCCCTGAGCCCCACGGGATGGTGGCACCGTCCCAGCTGTGATGGGGACGGGGAGCAGCGGCGGCTGTTTGTTTGTTCCCGTTGGGAAGCAAAGCCTGGCGGTGCTGTTTGTTCTCCCGGCGCAGTTGGAGGATTGGGATCGGCCCCGTGGCACCCAGCCTGTTCCCGCTCCCCCAGGCTTCCTCCCAGCCTGTGCTGCTCGTTCTTGGCTGCCTCTGCAAATCCGCAGCCACGAGGGATGGAGACGATCTGGCTGCTTCCCGCCGCTCCGTGCCGGCTCCGCACCCTCCCGAGCCCTGCCCTGGCAAAAGGATTCTGCTCCTCAATTCTCTGCTGGGTGTCTTTGTGAGGATCCCCCCAGCTCTGCTCTCCTTCCTAGGAGGATTTGGGATGCGCAGGGATCAGGGGTGAGGAGCAGGGTGGTGCCTGCAGGAGGAGGCAAGGGTGGAGCTCTTGGCCAAGAAGCCGCTTGCTCCAGATTCCAGATCCCCTCGGGAATGAGACGCTGAGGAGCACAGGACTTGCAGATCTTCACCTCTCTCAGCATCCTGGCTCCCAATAATCCATGTGCACTTCTCCCAGCCTGGTTGAGGAAGTTTTTCCCGCTGGTTTTAATTCCTGCTTCTCTCTGCTCGGCCCAGCCCCAAGGGAAGCCAAGCCCAGGCCCCAAAGCCGCCCTGTGTCCGTGCTGCAGCTCAAGGGGACCCATCTGGTGGCCAGAGCAGGACTTTGTAGCTGGATCCTGCACTGCCCAGCACCGGCACGTGCCAAATCTGCTGTGATTTTGTGGAAAATCCAGGGATTTTCCTCCCATGGGAAGAAATCTCCTCGCATCTCTTTATGTATAAATTTGCCTCATGCAGTCAGGCCTGAAAAACAGCTGCCCCTAAAGCAGAGCTGGCAGCGAGGATGATGGGGAGCCTGACACCAACCTCTTGGGTAATTCCCTTGGGTAATTCCCACTTTTCCCATGCCAGGAGGGTTTTGCATCCTGTGTCAGGGATTCTGTGCCCGTGGGAGGGGAGGTGCTGCACCACTGCTCCTCCTGGCTTGGCTGGGAGTTGATAAACGACACTCTTTGTAGATTGTAATGGTTTGTTAACCTTCCCCTCGTGCTGGAGAGCTGGGAGAGGCTGTTTTCCTGGGAATCCAGCACCTGAGGTCCCTGAGAAATCACAGAAATGCTCTCCACGTCTCTCCCTGAACCTTTATCAGCTCGGCTTTTATCAGGCCCTCACTCCATCGGCCTCCTCTGGGAAATTCCTGCTCCTCTGTCATTTCCAAGGCCAGGGACAGGGCAGGCAGGGTTTGTGTGGGGCTCTGAGCTGGCAGGGGCTGTGGGGAACATTGCAGTTCCCCCTGGCATGGGTGAACCACTTCCCAACCCCTGGCAGCCCCCAAAAACCACCCGGGGGAAGCAGCTGGGCTCCAGGGCCGGCCCCAGCACCTCGAGGAGGGAAATGGGAAGCAGGAAGGGTGATTTCCACAGTGTCCTGAGCAGCTGGGGAATGTCCCTGCCCCGCTGAGGCAGCACAAGAGCCATGGGAAGTGACCTCTGCCTCCTGTGCTAAAAGGAGAAGTGATGCTATGGGAGATAGCCCAGCCGAGCTGCCCGGCCTGGTCATCTGCCCCGAGTCATGCCAGAGGCATCCACGGCCCAGGGGCCTGGCCAGGCTGCTGGATCCACCCCTTGGGATAGGAGGGGTGGCCCAGGAGCGGCTCCTGCCCTCCAGAGAGCTGAGGAGCCCCTGGTGCTGCCAGCCCCGGCCCCGGGGGCAGCTCTGTGGGGTCAACGCTGGCTCTGCCCGGCCCCTGCGGCTTTGGGTGGCACCGGGAGGAAGCTCTGCCCCGTCCTCACCCTGCCCTGGCACGGCTGAGCACCTCATGGTAGGCACAGCTGGGTTCTGGGTGGAGTTCTCCAGGGAATCTGCTCTTCCCCGCGTCTGTGGGGATGGACAGGGTCGGTGCCGTGGTGCTGGGAACTGGGGCTGAGAGGGGATGAGGATTTTCACGATGGACTGGGTCGGTGCCACAGTGGGGGGAGCTGGGGCTGGGAGGGGATGAGGATTTTCATGATGGATGGGGTTGGTGCTGGGAGCTGGGGCTGGAAGGGGATGAGGATTTTTGTAATGGACGGGGTGGGTGCTGCAGTCCTGGGAGCTGGGGCTGGGAAGGGGATGAGGATTTTTGTGCTTGGCAGCTTCACACGGTGGATGGGGCCATGAGAGGCTGCCCCAGCTCTGCTTTCTGCCCCTCCTGCGGGGAGGGCACACCAGGCACCAGAGCTGCCCCAGGAGGCTCTGGCAGTGCTGGGCAGGGCTCAAGGCAGCAACACCACACCCAGACCTCTCCAAAATGCCGGGCTGCACTTGCAGGGCACAGCTGGGCATGGGGACAGCCCTGGAGGCGCTGGGCAGTGCAGGGCTGGGCTGTGGGAGCGGCACAGGCTTCCCCATTAACCATGGATCTGGGTCACGGGCAGCTCATGGCTCCGGCCTGCACCGTTCCGTGGTGCCTGCAAATGCTTCCTAAGCTGCTGGTGCTTTTTTCTGAGGAATAACTAAAGCAGGGAGCTGCAAAGGAGCCGGGCTCAGCCAGCCTGGTGTCTGTGGCCACGGTGGTTTGAGGTTTCAGGCACGACGAGGGCTTTGGTCTGGCACAGCACAAGGTCCTGGGCCTCAGTTGTGTTTCCTGAATTGCTCCGATCCCGACCGGATCCCTCAGCCCTGCTCTGCGCAGCGCCGCAGCTTCGGGCTCAGGTCTCCTTCTCAGTCCCTCCCCAGCTCTGGCAGAAACGCGGCTGAGCCTGCTCAGGGCCATCCTTCCCTTGTTTTCCATCCATGCTGCTCAGAATCTCCGGAATTGCTGGGAATCTCCCCCACCTGTGTCTGGCCAGTGGCTGGATGTGTTTCCAGCACCGCCGGTGTTCTCCCATGGCAGAATGGGGTCAGTGCAGCCTTTCCCTTCCCACTCTCGTGGGGTGACAGGGACAGATCCAGGTCTTGGTCCAAGCCACCTCCCGCTGCTTGGATTCCCTCAAGGGGTTTTTAACTCCCTCAAGCTGCCCAGCTCCTTGCCGGGCATGCCTGGGTTTTTTTTTCCCGGCTGTTTTCCACTCACGTTTTTCCTTTCTGGATGCCTCCCCCTGCCTCTCCCAGGCTGCTCTGTCCTGCTCTGTGACACAGCAGATGACAGGAGCCCGTCCCGACCTCCTGCGTCAGGGCACAGGCAGCGTATGGGGCTGGAGGCGTGTGAATATCCCGGCACGGGGACGAGGGGGGTTTTGCATTTCAGCCCTGAAAGCTGCGCTCGCTGCGAGCTGTAAACAGCTCGGGCAGATTTCCTGAGTCGGCAATCCCGCCGGAGCCAGCGCCGGGAGCGCTCCGGGAACGCGCCAGGATTGCGCCGGGGACGTTCCGGGGACGTGCTGGGGATGTGGGGCCAGCCCTGACGGGGTCTGCAGGAACCCTCTCCTCCTCCTCCCTCCCTGCTGCTCCCCCAAAACTTCGCTGCAGCTTTTCCTGGCTGGGAATCCTGCCATGGCAGCCCGGGCAGCGCTGCCGGGCTCGGGGACAGCGTGGGGACACGGCCGGGCAGCCCACACCAAGTAGCCCCGGGGCACCCCAGCCCTGCCCGCCATGGAGGTAGGTCCTGGCAGCTTTGGGGTTCAGAGAAGACGATGGGGAGGATGGTGACGGGCAGAGAAACCCACAGCGGGGGCTTTTGGTAGCTCCGTTCCTCAGGGAATGAAACCGGGGGAATGAAACCCCCCAAGCGCCGTCCGTGCCGGCTGGGAAACTCGGCTGCAGCTGGAAGCCCGAGCGTTAATCCCTGCATTATGTAAGGAAAATTGTTGTCAGGCTGGGAAAGGAGCGCAGGGAGCTGCTGCCAGCGCGTTGTGCCCATCCAGGGGTGGGGGGCACAGAGGGGGACACGGAGCTGCCGGCCCCGGGTGCTGCCAGCCCCGGGTGCTGCTGCAGGCTCGGCAGGAGGGTGGGGAGTGTGAGTCAGGGCTCCTGCTGCTATTTTCAACAGCTGGGGTGGGTCTGGTGGGAATAACAGCTCGGCTCGGGGAGGCTCAGGGCCGGGAGCGCACGTGGGGATGGGGCCAGGGCACTCGGGGTGTCCCCGGTGATGCCGGGCGGTCACCGGCTCCGAGGAGGCTGTGCTGGGAAATGCTCTAAGGAGCAGGGGCCCCTTGGAATAACTGCCCCAAAATCCCCCTCCCCACAGCCACCTGCACATCCCTGCTGGCCACAGCCTCTCCCTGGTGCCATTCCAAAGCCACTGAGCGCCCCGGGCACGGTGACACTGCTGCTGCGGAGCTGAGGCATCAGGGACCCTGGATCTGCCCTGGATTTGGCATCCCTCGACAGCTCAGTGCCACTTGTTCCTCTTTTTCCCATGCTGGAAGGTGCACATGCTCCTTCCCAGATCTGGTTAGTCCCCGGGATGGATTCCAGCCAGGAATCTCAGCGACGCTTTGGAGGGAAAGTCCTCGCTCGGGGTGGATGCAGCCGCGGCTCGCCCAGTGGGCTGAAGGGCATGGAAAACAGAGCAGCTCAGGGGGTGATGTCAGCGCCTCCTGAGCTTTGCTCTGAACTTTGCAATAATTGTGCAATTTCTCAAGAGCGGGGTTAAATCCAGGCGTGGATGTGCTGGGGCAGCCATGGATGGGCTGGGGACATCGCCCTGGGCTGGGGACACCCCTGGGCTGCTCCCTGGGCCCTGCTCCATCCAACCTGCAGCACCAAATAATCCACAGTTCTGCTCTGAACTTTGCAATAATGGTGCAATTTCTCAAGAGCAGGGTTAAATCCAGGCGTGGATGTGCTGGGGCAGCCATGGATGGGCTGGGGACACCGCCCTGGGCTGGGGACAAGGCCCTGAGCTGGGGACACCCTGAGCTGCTCAGCTGCCCCCCGGGCCCTGCTCCATCCACCCTGCAGCACCAAATACCCCAGAATTGCATAACCGTGCCCAGCCGTGGCCCCGGCAGCGCTGTTTGCTCAGCTGATCACCTCGAGCCTTTTGCAGATCTCAGCTCTCCTGGGCTCCGTTCCGTCGATAAGAACAATTTTCCCTCCCCGCGTCCTGCATTCCTCCCGCATCCCACATCGCCCTCCCAGCCTGCTTGGGAGGAAAACAAGCGCTGGAAAGGAGCCCTTGGATGGGGCTGTGCCTCGCAGGAGGTTTGCTGCATGTGGGGAAAGTGTGGCTTTCCATAATCCCCCCGGTAAATCCCCTGCGCAGTCATTTAGGCTCGCTGGGATTTAGCAGGCGGTGTCTGTTCGTGCTCCAGGGATCCACGCTGGCTTTTTTTTTGGGGGTTGTTTTCCAAGCTGTAACCCGATGTGCCTCCCCCCAGGGTGGGTGAGATTCAGGGGGGCAGGATTTCAGCCCAGCTGTGGCAGCGCTGGATCCGTGCTGCTCCCTGCCCTCCCAAACGTAATCCCTGGGCTAAATCGTGGAATTACGGAATGGTTTGGGCCGCAAGGGACCTTAAAACTCATCCAGTCGTGGGCAGGGACACCTTTCACCATTCCAGGTTGCTCCAGCCTGGCCTGGGACGCTTCCAGGGATGGAAGTGTCCAAATCCCACTTCCTTGGACGCTTCTCTGGGAATTCCATCCCAGCCCCTCACCACCCTCCGGTGGATGAATTCCTTCCCAAGATCCCATCCAAACCTCCTCTCTTTCCAATCCAAAAGCGTGGCTTTACAGAGGGAAACTCTTTCCCTCTTTGGAAAGAGTTTGAGCAACTTTTCCCCTCCACTCCCCAGCCGCTGTTTCCCGTTTCGGCCTCTCCGCAGCTGCCTTTTCCTTTGCCAGGGTCACTTTTTCCCTTTTCTGTCCAGAGAATTGCACATCTGGGCAAAAAGTCTGTTTCCTGCTGTTTCTAAATTTTCCCTCTTGATAAGAAACCAAAGCAAAAACCCGCCATGGAGGGCCCGGCCTTAAAAATAGCCTGGAAGCGGGGTCTGAAAACCGCGGGTTTGTTACGGCTTCGTATTGATTTTTAAAAATAACCACTCCAGACGGAGTGAACCCAGCTGGGATCGGCCTTTTGCTCTCACTGCTGCGAAGAGGAGAGAGGAGAAGCCTCAGGGGGGCAGGTTGGGAGAAGCCGAGATGAAATTCCAGCACCCCCAGACTCCCAGCAGGACACGAACAACGGGAGAGGAGGCGAAGCGAGGGAACAACAAAAGAGCCCTGGCTTTTCCAACGCCCTGCTCCAGATGGGAGCGTTCCCGAGCAGCATCCTGAGGGAACGTTCCTCCCTCCTGCACCCGGCATCTCCTGGTGATAGCGCGCTCCCGAGCAGCGATCCCGCGGCTTTATCCCTATTAAAGGGTCATTCGGGGAAAGTGGGATGGAAATGAGAAATTATTCAGGTCTGCCAAGAGTATTTAACTTTCAAGCAGCTCTTAATTAGAAGCCAGGAGCCATTTATACAACCAGGGAGGTTTTGCATAAGAATCTGCATCTAAAACCCAGCAACTGGGAAGATTTAGGGATTTTTTTTTTTT
>VZRN01004306.1:57476-67656 GCA_013397935.1 Dasyornis broadbenti
GGAGGGCAGGGATGGGGGGCGGTCACTGCGGGTGCCCTCGGGCTCGGGCTGCCTCCGTCACCCCCAGCTCCAGCGGCAATTCCCACCCTTCCCGGGACGGGGTGGGAAGGGGCTCGGAGCAGCCCCGGGGAGCTGCCCCAGGCCGGGTCGGGGCTGAGCTGCCCACGCCACCGCCCCCGAGCCGGGACGAGCCCTGCGGGCACGGGGTGGGGTGGTCACAGCGTCCCTCGCACCCACCCCGGAGCTGCCGCGGCTCCAAAACCGGCACGCGGCGAGGTTTTCCTGCAAATCCTTGAGGAAAAAGGGCTGGAGCATCCCGGGATGCTCCAACACCGAACCCAGAGACGCTTCCCAAAGAAGCCGCTCCGCTCCACGCCCGGCTCATCCCTTCCCACCCCGGCAGCATCCAGGGCACCGGGACTTTGGCCGGGCTAAGCCGGGCGCCCTCGGAGCGGCTTTAGGCGCTCCAGGGTTTCTCAAAGGCTCGGGAAGCACGCGGGGAATGCGCGGCGGGGGGCAGAGCGCGGTGACCGCCCCCGGCCGCAGCCTGGCGGGACACGGGGTGGCATTCCGGGCACAGCCCCGCCACCCCGGCCCGGCTGCGAGCGGGAGGAGGAGGAGGAGGAGGAGAAGGAGGCACGGAGCGGCTCCGGTTAATGCAGCTGGAAATGGGAATTTGTTACAGAGCGTTCGAATGGGTGTCAGCGCCTCGGCGGGAGAGGGGATGAAGGGAA
The DNA here is from genome assembly GCA_013397935.1 of Dasyornis broadbenti. Lineage (NCBI taxonomy): Eukaryota > Metazoa > Chordata > Aves > Passeriformes > Dasyornithidae > Dasyornis > Dasyornis broadbenti. The sequence continues at coordinate 58,211 of VZRN01004306.1, forward strand.
AGGGTGGAGAGGCAGCTCCCGTCACCAAGACCTGGGGATGTTTCACAAATCCAAACCTGCGGGGATGTGAGGATGGCGTGGGAGCGGGGATGGGAGGGGAGAAGGGGCTCCTCATCACAACATCGCCTCAGTTTTGGGCTCTGTTCGTCCTGCAGCTGCTCAGCCTCAAAAATCCAGATTTCCCACCCCCGGGGGTGCCGAGCTCCGAGGTCAGGGATGCGCCCGGGCCCAGTTCAGCACCGCAGAGCACTGGGGGAGGCACCAGTAAAACCCAGTGTGAGGAGGGGTTTGCACCTCTGAGTGCACAGAGGTGTCTGAGCTCACCCACCCTCACCCGGGCCGGAGCAGGACCCGGCTCCGGGCGCAGGAAAAGCCCAGCCCCTCCCTCACCCCAGCAATCAAGGTGACAACTCAGCTTCACCGTTGGAATTAATTTAATGGTTTTCTCCAGCCCGCGCTGTCGGAAGGAGGGAAAACACACACACCCCTCCCTGGAGAGGGGAAAGGGGCAGCGAGCACGGCGGGCAACAGTGCAAGGGAGCCACAGGGCCACGGCCACCTCCCAAAAACTGCCCTGGGAGGCTGCAGTGGATCCGGACACATCCCGTGCTGCTGTGCCCTCCACACCAGCTTGGACAGAGGCAATAAATAAAGACACGGTGCCTCACCAAAGGCACCCCCTTTTTTTTTTTTTTTTTTTTTTTTTTTTTTTTTTTTTTTTTTTTTTTTTTCACCTACTCACNTTTCTTTTTTTTTTCCACAATTCAATGAGAGATGTTGGCATCACAGCATTTCTCAGCCCGGGGGAGGGTTTGGCCACATCCAGTCGGGTTTCTCAGCACAGGAGAGGGCAGAGCCGTGGCCTGGGCGCTTTGGCCCCTCCTCAGCACCTCCTAAAGCCCAGCCCACGGGCAGCACCTTTGAGCCCCCGCCAGCACCGTGCTACATCTCCAGCTTGGTTGAGGTATATCACCCGCCCCCTCCGTTACCTTGTGCAGCCAAAAAACAGTGCAAAGGAAAAAAAAATCCCCCCCCGAGACCCCCTGCTTTCACCCCCCTGGTGAGATGAGCCTGTGTGAGAGGGGAGGGCGGCAGCGAGGAGCCTCGGGGACCCCCAGCCCCTCCTCGGGGGGCTCTCCGGGGGCTTTGGTCCATTCAATGTCCTGGCCCTGACACCGCCCCGCTCCCCGAGGCTGCCAAATAAATCCGTGGGATGTGGATCAGCAGCACCGGCAGCCCCGGGGAAGGGAGGAGGAGGGCTCGGCCCCCTCCCCAAAACTCGCACCACGGGGAGGGAGGTGGCCTCAGCTCAGCTTCACCCCGACGGTCAGGGCGCGCCGGTAGAGCTCGGTGCCGGTGTCACAGCCCGCCAGGGACGCGCGGCTCTCGGCCAGGGGGCTGCGGCAGTGGGTGACAGTCCAGCGGCGCAGCCTCCGCCCTTCCTCCCGCTCTTCCTCCTCCTCCTCCCGCGGCAGCACGAGGCTCTCGGCGGACACGCAGCCCCGCATGGCCCCGGCGCCGGGCGGGCCGCGGGCGGGCAGGTCCAGCTGGTCGAAGGACTCGGTGGACAGGATGCTGTCCTCGCTGACGGCGCTGCCCGGGCGGCCGCGGGGGCCCGAGGGCAGGGGGACCTCGCCGAAGCCCCCCAAGCCCTGCCCGGGGGACGTCCCCGGCTCGGCGCCGCCCGAGGAGAATTTGCCGTTGTGCTTGAGGATGCCTTTCCTGCGGGCGGGGAGCCCCTGCGGGCCCGGGGAGGGCGGCTCGGCGAAAACGTTCCCGTCCAGGTCCAAGCTCCCCGCGTCCAGGACGTCCCCGGACTCGGAGCACTCCAGGGAGGAGTAATACCCCGACTCCCTGGCCGAGGGCTTCTTCAGAATTCCCTTCTTGGGCATGGCCGCGGGCGCCGCTGCCGTGCCGGAGGGCAGCATTCCAGAGGACAGGATCCGGGACAGCCCCGCGGGGACACCCTCGCCATCCTCGCCGGGCGGGAGGCCGGGGCCGGGCACCTTCTGCTCGCACGAGTTCCTCTTCTTCAGGATGCCCTTGGGCCGCTTGAGGATGGATTTGGCGGGGATGTCCGGGCCCGCGGGCACCTCCTGCAGCGCCTGGGACACGTCGTTCTCCTTCTTGGACTTCTTGAGGGAGCGCTGCCGCTCCAGGGCCGCGCCGGGGATGTGCTGCTTCAGGAAGCAGCGCACCTTGGAGCCGTTCTCCAGCAGGGGCCGGGACGAGCGGCGCAGCCACTCTGCCACCGTGGCCAGGGGCGATTCGCTCTCCCGCAGCAGCTCCTGCTCGCCCAGCGGCATCTTGTAGCCCCAGTTGACCCACCAGTGCGTGGCGATGTCCTCGATGGTGGCCCGGCGCTCCGGGTTCACCATCAGCATCCAGCGGATCAGCCCGCAGGCGTCTGGGGAAGGGACGGGTCAGGCTCTGAAGGGGACACACGGGGAAAGGGGGGACACGCAGGGGGACGGGGGTGGCCTCACCTGAGAGCTTCGTGGGCTCCCGGTAGTCCCCGCTCGTGATCTGCTTGACCAGAGTCTTGTAGTCGTGGCCGTCGAAGGGCATCGTGCCGTGCACCAGGATGTAGAGGAGGACACCCAGGGACCAGCTGTCCACCTGGGAAAGGGACAGAGCGGGGCGTGGAGGGGACAGCAGGACCAGCCTGTGTTGGTGCCCACCCTGCCAGGCTCTCATCAGGGCTCCGGGGGTGGCAGCAGCCACAGGGAGGGGACAGAGCGTGGGGCAGAACCCCACCACATCCGTCCCATGGGGCTGCCACACACCAACCCCGCAGTGCCCAGGGCTCAGGGGCCCTGTTATCCCAAACCCCACAGTGCCCGGGCTCGGGGCTCCTGTTATCCCAAACCCTGCTCAGGGCCCTGTTATCCCAAACCCTGCTCAGGGCCCTGTTATCCCAAACCCCGCAGTGCCCAGGCCCAGTGCTCCTGTGATCTCAAACCCTGCCCAGGGTTCCCGTTATCCCAAACCCCTCTGGGAAAACCCCCGGAGCGATTCCACAACCCACCTCGGGGCCCTTGTAGGGTCTGCCGTTGATGATCTCAGGCGAGGCGTACAGGGGGCTGCCGCAGTAGGTCTGCAGGAGCTTGTCCTGCTGGAAAACATTGGACAGCCCGAAATCTGCGATCTGGGGGCACAAACACAGCTGTCAGCTGTCACAGTTGTCATCCAGAGTTCCCTTTCCCAACTTTCCCGAGGCTGAAAGCTTCCCTGGAGCTCTGCGAGGATGAACCCGGCCCAAAGCAGGGTCCTGGGTGCCCTGACTCCCCTCAGGGGGCACCACCAGCCTGGCTTTCCACCCCCGAGCTTGCTGCTGCTGCCTCCCAAAAAAACCTCATCCCAGCCACGGCAACAGCTGCCCTGAGGGGAGCAGAGCGGAAAGGTGAGGTTGGAAGGACTTCCAGGCTCTCCTCCAGCTCATTCCCAGGCACCCCAGGCTGCAGCGGTCGCTATCAGCTCATCCTGGCGCAGCCGTTCATTATCCTCATTACAGCCTGCACCTCACACCGAGCAGGAGATTCCGCGGCTGCCCGCGAGCTCCCAGTCGCAGAATTATCCCCGGCGGAGATAAATCCCGCAGCCTGTGATCAGTGACCGCAGGGATCCCCGGCTGAGGCCACGCCGTGCCCTTCCCGCCTGGCAAAAAGCATCGCTCGGGGCCTGTGGAGCCGGGAGCTGCCCTGGAATTCCCTGCACATAAAGAAACCAGGGGGAGAGCCCTGCTCGTCCATCCGGACTTGATCTGGGTGCTCAGACTTTGCCCTCTTATCAGCAGGGAGATATAAATTATGGCTTTACAGATCTGCTCGGCTGCCAGCCCTCCTGCTCCTGTTTTCCTGGGAAAACAACGTTCCAGGTGATGGCAGAGCTCTGGGAAGCACAAGCCCTGAGGAGACCGAGGTGTTGCGGTCACCCCCTGTCCCCCTCAGGTGACCCCTCGAGCGTGGCCAGGCGCTGCCAGCCCCTCACCTTGATGTTCCCGTTGGCATCCAGCAGGATGTTCTCCAGCTTCAAGTCCCGGTGCACGATCCCGTTCTGCGGGAAGAGCCGGGGTTAATTCGTGGAGGGTTTGGGGAAGGGAAAGCCCGGCACGCACGGGGAGGTCACTGCCGGTCAGGGGCAGGGCAAACAGGGCAGGGGAGCCGTGAACAGCACCGGGTGTGTCCCTGGGGTTGGGTGGAAACCCTGTCCCAGCCCAGCGGCCACCAGCTGCAGGTGCCACCAGCTCCAGGCGCCGCTGGCAGCAGGAGCAGGGAGGTGCCTGCGCCAGGTGCCAGCCTGGGCTCCTCCATTGCCCCCAGCCACGACAGCAGCTTGTGGCAGCCCTGCCAGGGCCCTCGCTGTGCCCAGCTAAGCGAGACCCCGACCTGGTTTGGGGTCACGAGCTGCCCTGGACCCCCTGATCCCACCAAGGCCTGAGGCACAGCCCTAGAGTTCTCTCCAGGGAGATCCTCAGCCCGCAGGGTCCTGCCAGGGCGTCACCCCACAGCCCCCGCGAGGGTCCTGCAGCTTCACAATCCCTTCAGGAACAGGACAGGTGGCCCAGGACATCACCCCACAGCCCCCGCGAGGGCTCTGCAGCTTCACAATCCCTTCAGGAACAGGACAGGTGGCCCAGGACATCACCCCACAGCCCCCGCGAGGGCTCTGCAGCTTCACAATCCCTTCAGGAACAGCACAGGTTGCCCAAGGCTTGGCTCCTGCCCCGCGGGCAGCCCTGGGCGTCTCCGTCTGCCGGGGTGGGAGGGGAGGTGACAACTTCCCGGCCGGGTTAGTCACCCCCACTCGGCAGCAGTGAGGCCAGGACTTCCCAAAAGCTGCCGGGGCACTGCCACACCCTTCAGCCAAAAGGCAGCACCAGCCCTTCTCCTGGGAAAGGTGAACAGCCACGAGCTCCTCTCACCTCCCAGCCCAGCCCTTCCCCACGGGGCTGCGTCCTTCCCCAGCCCCTCTGCTGCACTCGGAGCACTCAGGAGCTCATCCAGCCCCTCTCCCACCGGGAAATCCTCGGGAAGCGCGGTGCCAGCCCACCTTGTGGCAGTAGTAGACGGCGGACACGACCTGGCGGAAGAAATGCCGCGCCTCCTGCTCCGAGAGCCGCTGCCGCTCGCTGATGTAATCGTACAGGTCCCCTTTGCTGGCGTATTCCATCACGATGACGATCTTGCTGCTGTTCTCAAACACTGCGGGACACGGGAAGGGGTCAGGAGAGATGCTCGGAACCATGGAATTCTCATTAGGATATTCCCATTAACGAGCAGGTGAAGCCCTGACTGAGCCCAGCACTGCCCACCCCAATCCCTGCCCTCAGGCTGCTGCAAAGCAGGGACCTACAGGTCATGGGGGCCACCCAGGGCTGTCACCCACATCCCCTGGTGTCACCAGGGCTGCTGGCCTGGCAGCTCTGCACCCACAGAAGTCCCGCTCCCAGATGCCCTGTCCCCTCAGAGGTTCAGCCACCATAGCAGCCCTGTCCCCACTGAGGCCCTGTCCCCACAGAGGCTCTGATCCAACAGAGGTTTCGCCCCCACAGAGGGCCTGTCCCCACAGAGGGCCTGTCCCCTCTGAGGGCCTGTCCCCACAGAGGGCCTGTCCCCTCTGAGGGCCTGTCCCCACAGAGGGCCTGTCCCCTCTGAGGGCCTGTCCCCACAGAGGGCCTGTCCCCTCTGAGGGCCTGTCCCCACAGAGGGCCTGTCCCCTCTGAGGGCCTGTCCCCACAGAGGGCCTGTCCCCTCTGAGGGCCTGTCCCCACAGAGGGCCTGTCCCCTCTGAGGGCCTGTCCCCACAGAGGGCCTGTCCCCACTGAGGGCCTGTCCCCACTGAGGGCCTGTTTTCCTCACAAATGCCCTGTCCCCACTGAGGCCCTGTCCCCACAGAGGCTCTTTTCCCCAGAGAGATTCTGTCCCCACAAAGGCCCTGCCCCACAAAGGCCGTGTCCCCACAAAGGCTCTTTACCCCAAAGAAACTCTGTCCCCACAAAGGCCCTGTCCCCACAGATGCCCTGTCCCCACAGAGGCCCTGTCCCCACAGAGGCCCTGTCCCCACAAAGGCCCTGTCCCCACAAAGGCCCTGTCCCCACAGAGGCGACCCAGGCGTGGCTCTTTGCTGGAACCCCCAGCCGAAGGGGAAGGTGACAGCGCTGGCACAGCCCCTGACCTTCCTGCCTGTTCCCATTGCTCCCAAAAAAGGCTCTGGCTGGAGCCAAGGGCCGGAGCGTTTTCTTCCTGTTTGCAGAAAAGCCACCTCGGTGTTTTTGAATTCCAGCAGCCGGTGTGACTCAGCCCTCGCAAACACCGCGGAGGAGCTGCCAAGCCGCTCGCTTTTGTTTGGAGGACAAAAGGGCTCTGGATCCCTCACAAGCGCCAGGACCAGCGCAGAGCCTGCCCCGAGGTTCTGGCCCAAGGATTCGGGATCTGCAAGGCCTGATCCACCTGGAAGTTTGGGCTGAGTGTGGTTCTGGAGAAATTTCCCTTTGGACGTTGTTATCCCAACCCCCCCCAGCAGCAAAGCCCAGCCCTGGCCATAAAGCCAAGCCCGGCAGCACCAGGAACTCTCGCAGCGCCCTGTGGTTTGGTTTTCCAGAGCCTCGGGGGAGGGAATGAGGACTCCAGGACTGAGATTAAATCCTGCCTCGGGCTCGGAGCAGATCCGCGGAGATCTCCAGTTCTCCGGGATGAGCGTCCGGCACAGCCACACACACAACCCCTGCTCCCCAGCTCAGCTCAGCCTCTCCCCACAGCCCATTTTTGAGGCTTCCAGCTGCCAAAATCCACACTTGGAGCTGGATTCCCCGTCTGGGCGGGAGGAGACAGCACAGGAAGGGCTATTTCTGGAGCAGGTATTTCCCCTCGCCGCTGGAAAACACAGCCCGGGAGCACCTGCTTTCCCTGCTGAGTCACCAGGAACGGCAGCCAGGTCCTGGAAGGGAGGAGAGGGCTGGGATAAACCTACCCAGAGCAGCCTAAATCCACCCAGAGAAGCCCAAACCCACCCCAAGAGCCCCCCTGGCACCCAGTCCGAGCTGGAGGCTCCCCTCGAGGATGCAGCTGGAAAAGGGAAGGAGGAGAGGCCTCACCTTCGTGGACAGCGATGATGTGGGGGTGGTTGAGGGAGGACATGATCTCAATCTCCCTCCGGATGTGGACGAGGTCCTGCTCATCCTTGATTTTGTCTTTCCGGATGGATTTGATGGCCACCTGTGGATGAGGACAGAGTTGGGGTCTGTGAATTCCCAAAGAAATCCCCCCTCCCCGATTTTGGGAAGGGGCTCGCCAGCAAGGTCCTCACGGCCCAGCTTCCCCACGTGCTGTATCCAAGAGCTGAGCAGCGCAGCTCCATGGAAACAGCTCCGAGAAATGCAAATTTTATCGATTTGGGGTTTATTTTCCCCAATTCCTGCCGCTGCATGCGTGGGAGAAGCTCTCCCCGAGGGACGCCTCCTCCCAGGAGGTCCTCATTCCTGGGATTTGCAGGGGTTGTGTCCCAGCCGCGGGAATGTGACCCGGACAACAACAACCCATTCCCGGCGTCAGGAAAGGCGGAAAAAACCCCACACCTTGGGGTTTGTTTGACTCGAAACCACTTCATTTCTAGGAGCCGGGAAGAGAAAATTCAGATTAACCCACAGACCCCTCCTAGGCACGGCGTGGCGTTTCCCCGGCATTTTCCCGGCGTTTTCCAGGCTTTCCTTGGGGTTTTCAAGTTCTCCTCGACGAGGAGATTGAAAGGGGAGGAGAAAGAAGAGTGAGGCCGGAGAATGAACGCCTTCTAATCCTCTTTCAAAGGGGCTGCGGGCGGACAATGCGCTCCCAGGGCTGAATTTACAACTGAATCCAGCAGAACCCTTTTTTTTTTTTCCCCTTTCCCCTCCCAGACAAGAATGCGGAACAGCTCTAATCCCGTCAAGGGACCCCCGCTCCGGTCTCCCAGCAACGGGGAGAGGGGCCAGGGACCCCCGCCAGCCCCAGCTGCCGGCACCGGGGCCTTCCTCCTGCTCCAGGGACCTTCCTCCAGCTCCCGAGGTGTGGGAGGGATGCTCGGCCTCGTGTCCCTGGGATTTCGGGCCATTGGGAGCCTCTCCCCAAAACCCAGCCCGGCAAAGCCAGGCCTGTGGCACCCACGGGAGGCTCCGGGGATGGAACCAACGAGATCTTGACAGGGAGAAGGCCCCAAAATGGGGCTCAGGTGGGCACTTGGAGTCCCTGTTTCTCCTCAAATCCCATTTCTGTGGCCCTGAACCACCCCAGGCAGCAGCAGCCAGGGCGGGAGCTGCTCCTGGAGGCTCCAGCAGGCGCGGGAGCAAACAGGCAGGGCGGACTCTGGCCACGGGGAGTTCAATAACCCCAAGTTTCTGCACAAAGCAATACTGAAAGTGTTGAACGCTTCTGGGAAGCCAAGCTGGGTTTTCTTTCCCCTGACCTTTGTTTGGCAGGTTAAATTTTAACGATTTTTTTTTTTTTTCTCTCTCTGCTGCCCCAGTTACCCGACCTTACCAGAGCCTTTACACCCAAATTCCTTCTGGCTCCCTCCATTCCTCCCCCTTGCCAAAGCCTGACACCCAACCCAGCATTCTGGGGGCTCGCGGAGCATTTCCTTGGCTGCCCCGGATGCTCGAAGCCCCGAAATTCTGAGCCAGAGCCACAGTCCATGAAAAGCGGAGCGGCTGCAGGAGATGCCCCTGGCTGTATCCGGCAGCGCCGGATCCTCGCCGTGATCCCAAAAATCGGTGACCTCCGGGCAGGTGGAGCCCTCCCACCCTGCCCCAGGGGTGCCGAGGAGCAGCTTTGTTCCCAAACTTTCCCCACAGCCCAGGAGGGGATGTCCCCTGGAGATGGGGACAGCAGCCTCGGGGTCAGACAAAGCCACCAGGAGAGTCCCCTGCAGGGAAACAGCCGCAGGAAATCCTTCCTCCCGGGGAGCTCGGGCCTGCTTTGCCAGTCAAAAAAGGCTTTTAATTCAAAGCTTTTTGGGGGCACAACAGGTATTTTCAGCAGCTGCTGAAAGATGCATGAAAGCTACAACCCCAGGCAGCGCTTCAGAAGCTGTTCCAGGCTGCGAGGGCAGCATTCCGTGCTCCATGAAATATGGATTAAAATCCGCCGTGGAGCAGACCCTTCCTGCAGATCAAAAGAGGCTCTGGAATATTCCAGGTGCTGCCTGCTCCCGCCGCCGCCGGGGCCCCCCTCAAATGACGTTGGTGACACCGAGAGAGTCCCACGGGAGGTCCCCTCGTTGTGTTTGGCTTGGCTGAGGGCCAGGGCTCGGGAGCCAGGCTGGGAAAAACTCCAGGCTTGGGGGGGAAAAGAAAGAGCCCAGAGGCTGCCGCACAAACGGGTGCTGGAGCTGTGTCCCAAAACATGCGGGGGGAAAAGAGAAAGGGGGAAAAAATGGGAAGGGAAAAAGAAGGGAAGGGGGGAAAAGAAGGG
>VZRN01004306.1:105798-119322 GCA_013397935.1 Dasyornis broadbenti
AAAACCTCGGATATTTCGCTGCTTACAACCAGTCCTAAGCCAAACCCCACTTCAAAGCTGCTTCCCTAATGAGCAGCAGAGCATTAAAAAAAAAAAAAAAAACCCCAACAACAGAGGAGACGGAGGAGGGGGGATAAAACCCGACCTGAAAAGCAGCACCATCCCTTTAAGGGGAGATAATGAAGGGAGAAGATGTTGCCTGGCATGTTTGCAGAGAATCCCTAATTAAAACATCGCTTCTGTAAAGTCTGCTGATCCCATTGATTCTTCCCCCCACACAGCTAATTTGCTGCCAGCAAGGCGAAGTCGCCAGGGTCCTCATTATAAAAATTTCACTGGCTGCAGCTAATGGTTGTAATTAATAGGTGCAATAAATTTCAAATGGGCAGCCGGGGTGTTCATTAGCTCGGGGCTGACTCAGCACCGGTGGCCTCACCAGTTCCTAAATAATCCATTCCCAGGCAGCCTCGAGGAGGAGGAGGAGGAGGAAGAGGAGGAAGGTGCTCAGTGGCACAACTGGTGCAGCCGTAATTCCCGGCCCAGAATAAATAATTCCCGGATTTGTGTCTTTTAGTGTCTCTTTCCCCAGCTTTTCCCAAAAGCCTGGATTTCGCGTGAGATCAGCCCCCGAGGAGCTGAACCCCCTGAGGCAAAATATCCAAGGATAACGTCTCCCACCCAAGCACGGATCAACCCCGCGCCTGGCTGGGTCTTCCCTGCTGAGAATTTGGGATTTAATGTGGGTTTTAATGCCCTGGTCCTTCTCCGAGCATCCCTCCAAACTCATCATTCCCCCCGTGGAAGATCCCACAGGAGCCCCAACCCTCCCAGGGCCGAGTGTCCCACAGGGCCGGGTGCTGCCACAGCTTGGATTGAAACCTCCCAGCTTTTCGGTTCATTACCATCTGGCTGTAATTAAAATATTCCTAATTGGCATAACGCTTCCCCCGGATCATCCCCTGGCCCCCGCAGCCGCGGGGCTGAGGGACCCAGCAGGAAGGTGCAGGCCCCATCCCAATCCCCGGCAGAAATTCGGGAGCTGGTGCCCTGTGCTTTCATATTCCCGATCCCAAATTTGGGCTGCAGCCCCCGGGGGTGGCCAGGGGCTCCGTGTCGGGACACGAGGCTGCGATTCCCACTCCTGGCGGGATGAGCCCGCGCCTCACCCGGCTCAGGAAGGAGCCTGAACGGGGCCGCCTCCATCCCTCGCGCTCATTATCTGTAATTAGCGCCCTGTGCTGCCCTGACAATCACTCCTGAGAGCCCAGCAAGGACCTGGGGGTGCTGGAGGGGTCCAGCTGCTCCCGAATTTCTCTTTGCCGGGTGTTTTTGGAGCCAGAACCACCCAGGAGCGGCTCCTCCTCCAGCTCATTCCAGCCCGGCGCTGGGATGAACCGGGAGCTCAAGGCCGCCCTCTCAAAACCAACAGAATTCTCCGAGATGCTGTGAAAATCCACACCTGATCCCGCGTTTCCTTTCCTGCCGTGGATGTTTGAACCCCCAGGATGGATGTTTGAACCCCGGGATGGATGTTTGAACCCCAGAGTGGATGTTTGAACCCTGGGATGGATGTTTGAACCCCAGGGTGGATGTTTGAGCCACAGGATGAATGTTTGAACCCCGGGGTGGATGTTTGAACCCCAGGGTGGATGTTTGAGCCACAGGAAGAATGTTTGAACGGCCGGGTCTGGCCGTGCCCTCCCCAGCGATCGGAGCCGCGCTGACCGAATGGAAGGTGACCGGGGCTGGCTGCCAGGTGGGCTGGGAGCTCACCTGGCGCTGGCAGCTCCTCCTCGCAGCGATGGAGCTTTTTTTCCAAGGGGCCCTGCCGAGCTGAAGGCCTTTCATGGAACCTCACAGGGCTCCTGCGAGCCCCTGACCGCAAATCTCGGCTCAGAGCTCTCGAAATCTCGCTCCTGAACCCCTGTGGCCACCGGCGCTGGCCAAAACCACTGAGATTTGGCCCAAAGTGGCCAGGCCTGGCTCCTGACCACCAGCCACCCTGTCCAGCATCCCCAGCCCATTCCGTCCCCTCCCTCCATTCCTTCCCAGCCTCGTTCCTGCCTCGCTAAAGGAAAAATCAATGAAATCAAAGGGCGTGAGAGCCATTCCCGGGGTGGGAGATCCCTGGAGCGCACACAGGCTGCCAATATTCCTGCCCGGAGCTGCTTCACCCACAGCAGCCACCGAAATATCAGCGGGGTTTGGTGTTCGTGGCTGCCCCTGGATCCCTGGAAGTGCCCAGGGATTTGTTGGAAAACATCCCAGTTTGAAATTTTTTTTTTTTTTTTTTTTTTTTTTTTTTTTTTTTTTTTTTTTTTTTTTTTTTTTTTTTTTTCATTTNGGTTTTGTTTGCACCCGGGAAAGAGAATTTTAAATTTCTTTTTCCAGGGCATTGTTCCACTGGGTCGGGTCTGAAGAACCCAACGTATCAAGAGAGTGGGAGCAATCGAAAAGATAAAAACCATCAATGGCCACGAACGGAACGTCGGCTCCAAACCTCACCCCCGGGCTGGGCAGAGACAAAAAACGAATTAACATCAGAAACGAAGAAATCTGGATCCAACAGGAAATCAAACAGGGGAAACCTCACGATTCGGAACCAGTGAAGACTGACCCAACACCTTTCTGGGAGTTTTGAATGTACGAAACGCCTGGAAAATCTTGTCAAATCCACGTGGGATGGAACGGTTCTCTCTGCACAGCCGGGCTGTGTGGGGGTGAGATGATTTCTGTGGCACATCCTGGCCAGAACAACATCCTGGCCAGAAAATAAAGTAATAAAAATAAAGTAATGCCTGTCTACCATTAAAATGTTGGGGAATTTTCGGTTTTCCCACAGTTTTGGTGGCAGATTGAGCTTGGAGCACCCTGGGATGGTGGGAGGTGTCCCTGCCCATGGCAGGGGCGGTGCTGGCTCATCTCTAAGGTCCCTTCCCACCAAATCATCTCAGGAATCCTTGTGGCGACGGCAGGGCCCATCCAGAGAGGATTTTCCTTCCCCACCGCCACACTTGGGGTCGAAACGAAGCAAAACGGCAAAAATGGGGGAGGTTTTGGTTCATTTCTCCCGCTCTCCCCTCATTCCAGGCTCCCATGCCCGGTTTGGAGCAGCCCCGGGGTGGGGGCACAGGGGCCAAGCCAAGCGTGTCCCCCTGCCCGCCGTGAATGGCTCGGGGCACGCATCGTCACGGGTGAATTTTCTGAATGAGCAAATCCTCATTAAAAAATAATTAAAACAGCCCGGCGAGATTGGCTTCATTCCTTTCATTTTGACGGATGGTGTTTAGTTTTGATGATTTATGTGCCAGCTCTCCTGCTTTCGTTCCTGGAACTCATGGGATTTCATGATTTTCTTCCTTCCACACCTCATTGAGTCATGGGATTACAGCTGAACCTCAGCTTTTTTTTCCCTTTTTTCCTCTTTTTTTTTTTTTTTTTAAGGACTATTATTTTTAAGGATGCATTCCAGGCTGGTGAAATAAACTTGAAAGCCCGACACCCGAATGAGTCAAAGCTCAGGAAGTGAGAGAAGGAAAACTAAAGTGGGGAGAAGAAGTTGCTCCTTTCCTGCTTGGCAAGGGGGGCTTGGAACCGCCCTGAGGCTGTGCGAGTGCGAGTGGAGGTGGTGGGATCTGCGGGAATGGGATCTGCAGGGATGGGGTGGGATCTGCAGGGATGGGATCTGCAGGGATGGGGTGGGATCTGTGGGAATGGGGTGGGATCTGCAGGGATGGGGTGGGATCTGCAGGGATGGGATGGGATCTGCGGGAATGGGATGGGATCTGCGGGAATGGGATCTGCAGGGATGGGATCTGCAGGGATGGGGTAGGATTTCCGGGAATGGGATGGGACCTGAGGGAATGGGATCTGCAGGAATGGGATGGGACCTGTGGGAATGGGATGGGATCTGCAGGAATGGGGTCTGTGGGGTGGGATCTCCAGGAATGGGGCCCATGGCAGTGGGATCTCCAGGAACGGGGTCTGTGGGATGGGATGTCCAGGAATGGGGTCCATGGGATCCCATGTGGGATCCAGCGGCATCTGCAGTCCCGCCCTCCTCTCCCACCCCATGGATGCAGCAGACTTCGCCTCTGCACGTTTAGAAGGCCCCGATTTGCCAAGCCCTGCTCTGTAATGAACCCCATCCTTCACCACCTCCCCTCCTCATCCTCACCCCAGCGGCCAGCCCACACCCCCTGGGCCCTGCGGGGCCAGACCCTGCCTGCTCCAGCCCGGCTGGCCCCGGCCCTGCGGTGGGAGACGGGGCTGGAGGTGCCCAAACTTCCCTCAACCCCCTCCTCACCCAAGATCTGCGTCCATCCCTTGGGAATACCCTCGGGAACGCCCTCAGGAATGCCCTCGGCCCCTTCCCGGCGCTTTTGTTCCCCGGGCTGCAGGTGGGGCCGCTTTGAACCGCGTGAGAAAAGGCCGGTGCGAAAGAAAAGCCGCTCCCTGGGCCGGGAGCCGCTGAATGGGGCCGGCCCCACCACCCCAAACCCCTTTTGTCTCCCACCCCCTGCCCTGAGGCCCTGCAAGGCTTCAGTGCCCCCTTTCACTCCTTGTCCGGCCCCAAAAAACCACGAGTGGCGCTTCAGGGGTGGCTCGGGGTCGGAGCGGGCGGCCGAGGTGCCTGGAAGGTGGAGTCCCTCCTCTGTGTAGCCCATGGCTTTTCGCCCTACATGAGTTAGGGAAAGCACTCACATAGGAATAAAAAGCCATAGGCCACAGCAGAGGGCTTACCCAGGATAAGCCAGCAGCCTTTGGGAAGTGGGAAGGGAAAAGGGGAGGGAGAACGGGTGGGAAAAAGTGACTCTTCGGGCTGAGTTGTCCTAAATTGTGAGCAGCTGGAGCACAACCCCAAAAACGGGTGAGTTCCCACCCCAGAAATGGGTGAGTTCCCACCCCAAAAACGGGTGAGTTCCCACCCTAAAATCCCCTCAGCTTCCCCAGGGCTACCCAGGGGTCAGGAAGGAGCGATCCCGACCTGGAATGTTCCCCTCAGCAGGGAGCTGAGCCCGGGGCCCTGTGCCCTGCCTGGCTGCCGTGGATGCCGTGAGGAGCTGGGATGGCAGGGACGGCTTCAAAGCCACGGTGCCACGGGCGGAATGAATCGGGAGCAGCCGTGGAATGGCTGAATTCCCCTCTCCCGGTGTCCTGGCCGCGGCTCCACCTCATCCCTGTCAGCACCGGGCATCCCTTCATCTGCGCCGCTCTCCAGAATCCAAACCAACCCCGGAATCACGAACCAGGTGCTCGCTCTGGCTGCAAATGGAGCGGCACAAATCCCCACCTGCACATCCAGCATCCCTCTCCCAGGAGGAGCCGCCGGAACGCGCGGGATAAATCCCGTTTTCTCGGGAAAAACACTCACCTTGGGGGTGTAGCCGCACCCTTGCCCCGCAGATTTTGGAAAAATCTGACCCTTAGGGGATTCACCCGGGGCGGGGGCTGAGCAGCAGGAGCGGGAGCTGAAGCCCCGCTGCCCCCGCAGCTCACCTGGCCGAGGTGCGCCCAACAGAGCCGCCTTTGTGGGCTCAGACAAAGGGCTACAGAAAGGTCTGGCTGCCAGCCCTCCTCCCGCTCGCTTCCCTCCCCCCGGGCCCGCTCGGGGGAGTTTCCGTCTCTCCGGACCCACAAAGGAGGCGCTCGGGACAAGGTGAGGTATTTCAGGGAGGCGGCAGCTCCGCCCGGCCCCGATCCTTCGGGAAAAGCCTCCCTGCACCTGGGGAAGCTCCTTGGGTGGCACCAAACCTGCCCAGGTTGTCCCTGGGAACGCTCCAGCCTCCGCCTCTGCTCCCTCCCCCTGCCAGGGCACCGCTGGTTCATCAGCGGCCGCCGTTAATTGCCAGGAGCTGACGAGGTCAGGGTGGGAGATTCCCTTCCCTGCTGCCCTCCCCGGAATCCAGGGAATTCCGGGTTCTGAGAGCACCCAGCCGCCAGGATGGGAGGCAGGGAGGGTTTTGCTGTGGTTGGCAGCAGCAAAGAATGCGGCTCTGACCTACAAACCGAACTCCTGGAGTGCGGGGCGGCTCTGAGCTGGCATTTTTCCCAAGGTCTTCCCTCCTTTATCTCCCAGGAACGGCGAGGGGAAAAAAGGCCACGCTCCCTCCCCAGGGAGATCCCAACACCCTGGGCTGGTCCCGAAATTCCATCCTTGGGAGCCGGTGCTGCACTTGGAAGATGTTTTGGGAAATCCCACAGGAATGGGGTGCAGGCGAGGAGCCCCACATGGGTTCCTGGGTGTCCAACACCCACCCACACCTTAATTCCCATGGATCAGCCCCAATCCATCATGGACAGGAGCAAATCTGTCAAATTGCCCTTCACAGCTTTTTGGGATGTGGCCCTGTGGCACCCAAGGCCTTCCCGAGGAGGTGGCACTGGCGGGGCACAGGCTGCTGTCCCCAGCGTGGCAGCACGAGGACACGTGTCCCTCCCAGTGCCACCATCCCCTCTCCACTCCACGGGGACCCCAGGTGTGCCCGGAGCCGCCGGCCGAGCACGCTGAGCTCACCTTTGGCAGCGCGGCACCGGCACCGTGGGAAGGGCCCCGTGCCAGCGGGGACAGGGCTGGGATGGCAGGGACAGGGCCAGGATGATGGCAGGGACAGGGCTGGGATGGCAGCGGGGACAGGACTGGGATGGCAGCTGGGACAGGGCCAGGCTGGCATCGCCCCCACCGACCCCTCCTCCCCGCAGGGATGCCCGGGCCGGGGGGTGCCCAGCGCTGCCCCCGGGGGTCACCTCGCTGCTCTGAGCCCTCCCGGGGGTGGGGCTCTTTGTGACCCCCCAGGCACCGCAGCACCCCCGAGCTGCGCGGGCACATAGCTGGGATGGTTGTGCTGCGAGGGGCCGGGAGCCGAGGGAGGGAAGCGGGGAGGGAGCGGGGTCAGGTATTTCTCCATCCCCGGCTCCGCAGGGCCGGTAACAAAGGCGCTATTGAACTGCAGCCGCTCTGCTCTGGTGAAGCAGAAACCTCTTGTATCTCCTCCAGCGCCTTTGATCCGCCTCCCCCGGTGGGATGGACATTACTCATGTCCTGCTGCTCGGGCACCGCTGCCAGCGCCGCACCGGGCGGGGACAAAGCCCCTCTCGCCATCCCGGAGCTGGGAAAAGTCCCGCCGGCATCGGGCACCCAGCGCCCACCCCGCTCCTGACGGCCTCTCCAAACCCCCGCGTCCTCCCCGATCCCAAACTTGCCGGGACCCGGTGCTCAGCCGAGCGCAGGGGCGGGAGGAGCCGCGCTCTTCGCCTCGCATTCCTCTCCTGTAATTAAAGCCGGTGCGCTGGGTGGAGGGGGAATTTCCCAAAGGGTTTTACTGGCGTCTGGACAAGGGTCAGACAATGAGAACATTTGACAGGGTGCCCAAATCCGCTGTAGCTTGGATACGCTCAAAGCCTCCCCCGTGCTCTTCGTCCCAGGCTCTGCTTTGGGGGAGGCGGGGGAGCTTCGGGCAGGTTCAGAGGTGGGGACGGCGCGGGGGACTCTCACAAAAACCCCACGAGAAGCCCTCAAAACCCAGCCAAGCTGCCCCAAAAATGCCGAGGCTCGAACAGCACGAACCCTGGGACGGCGTTCCCGCCGGGATGCCCCTGGAAATCCTCCGGGCGGAGGCACCGAACGCACCCTGGGGACTCGGGGCGCTCGGATCGATGCTTTCAGAAGTGCTCCGCTGCCTTCAGCAGGTCCCTGCCTCCTTCCCCGGGGATCCGGGGCCACCTGGGAGCTCATCCTGGTTTTCCCAGTCCCGGGGGAAATTTGGGATGCTCTGACGACCTGCCCGGAAACCACCCCAGCTTCCCAAAAGCGCTAGAGTGTCTTTGGAAACCTCACCCCCTCCTGCCTTTCCAGGTCGTTTGTACAAATCCCTGCTCCCGGCAGCCCCCAGAGAGGCTCCTGCGGGAATCGCCTCTGGAGCAGCGAGGCCCCTGGGGCGCAGCGCCCGAAACGAGGGCACCCAAAATCAGGGCACAGGAGGAATCCCCCACGGAGCCAAGGGCTCCCAGCGCTGCTCCCGAGGCTCATTCCTGCTTTTCCCAGCTCCCTGCGCGTGTCCCCGGCGTGGGGAGAGCCAGGACGTGTTCAGCTGCTCCGTCCCCGCTGCGGGGTGGACACAAATAAAGCCCCCCCCGAGAGCTGGGATGGACAGGACGGGTGCACAGATGGACGGACAGATGGATGGACACTCCGAGACAGAGCCTGGAACACCTCGTTTCCCACAGAGATCCACACCAGTTGCATCCCGAGGAGGAGGAATCAACTGCAGATCCCCCTCCCCAGCCATAAAGCGATTCCTGCCCCTTCCAGCCCCAGTTCCCGTCTGTTTTCAATCATTAACCCTCGGAATTTGGGGAGCAGCTCGAGTCAGGGTCTGGGCACCGATCCATTTCCAAGCGGCTCCAGCACGGCCGGATTAGGTCCCTTAATCACATTTCCGAGGCGCCCGGGATGGTGAATTGGGAATTTAGAGAATATTTGTCATTGTAACAATGCCATTTCCCAGCCTTTGCCTCGCTCCCCAAGTCGTCACGCTTGGAATTTTTGGCCTTGTGGGAACGTCTCCCATGGAAAAGGGAGGCTCCCGAGCGTTTGTCGTGCAGCTGAAGGTGCCCGGGTTTTCTGTCACTCGCACATCCCGTGGAAGGGGTGATTCCGGGGTTATTTATGGATTTTAATCAGCTTCCTCATCGCCACCTGATTTTCTACTGAGGGCTGCTCGAGCAGAGCCCAAATCTTCGCAGAATTCCCCATAAATCTTCCAGGAATAAAACAGGGGGAAGCCGAGCAACCCCCCAGGCCCTGCAAAGCTCGGGAGAGCAGAGCCCATCTCCCTCCCCGCGGGGCTGAGGGTGAGGCCGCAGCGTCTCCGGCACCTTCATGGAGCCATTCCAGGGAAATGTGCTCCATAAATCCCCGTTTCCAGCCACGGCAGCGTGGCACGGCAGAGCTGCAGCGTCGGCAAGGAGAGCCCAGCTCCCTTCCCCAGGATGCAGCCACGGAAAATCCCCTCTGGGAAGGGCCAAACCGCTCCGAATTTTCCAGATTTGCACAAAATCCCGGGCTCCTTCTGGAGCACAGAACCCAGCGTGGAGCTGCTCTGGTTTGTTTGGAGGAGGGAAAGGAAATCTTCCCTTCCTGGCTACTTTTGCCCTTGGCTTTATTCCTGTCGGGATGGTCACCCACCGCTCTCCAGGAGCGCAGATGCTGCTCCCTGGCAGCCCAGGAATTTTTTTTTCCTTTTCCAGTGGGAATTCCAGGCTTTCCCGAACTCGGGGATCTGTGAAAACCGAGGTGCTGAGGGGGCAGCTCTGCCCCTACACCGGGAGTGGCTTTCCCATGGGTTCCTGAGGCTGCAGAAATGTTCCCCCCTTGGGACAAGTTTGAGCCAGGAGGGAAATTTTGCATCTCCAGCTCGTTTGTCCCACTCAGCTCCAGGCACAAAACCAGCCGGGGGGAGCTGCAAGCTCTCCTTCCCACTTTTCCATCTGGAGCAGCACGGCACTTCCAGCCCTCCTTGCCTCTTCCCCCAAATGACTCCTTTTAGGTGACTGAAAATGCGGCGAGGGATTTTCCTTTGCACCAAACAAAATTTCCTCCAAGCCTGGATGAGTCTGTTCCTCGGCTCGCTGGGAAAATTCGGGATACGTTCCTTTCTGTTTGACCCCTCGGTGCTCAACAAATCCATCCCGAGCAGGGAACCAAGGGACCCTGGGATCCCAAAATCACGACTTGTGTGTCCCAGGTCCCAGCCCAAATCCCAAATCCCAAATCCCAAATCCCAAATCCCTCTGCTCAGCCCCACTGCCCTTTGCAGAGGCACCGATTCCTTTGGATTCATTTCCAGGTGGGAGCAGGGGACAGGCCGACAGGGAAGGGACTGGATAATGACCCAGAGCTCTCTCACCATCAATTTTTCCATGGAGCCCATTAGGAGCTCGGGAATCCAGGTAAGGCCCTCGCTAACAAGATCCTCCCGGGCCTTTCAGCACATTCCTGGTCACAGATATTTCAGCTCCCGCAGCCCCAGCTGTAATTAAGTCTGGACTGCGAGGCAGGAGACGCCGCGGGAGCCGGGGGGGGAATTTGTCTCGATTTGCCGGAGCAGCCTCAGGGCTGGTGAGGGATGGTCTGGGTCAGGGAGGGATGGTGGGGTCAATGGTCTGGATCTGGGTCAGACTCCACGGTCTGGATCAGGAAAGGCTGGGGGATTGATGGTCTGGATCTGGACCTGGATCAGGCTCCATGGTCTGGATCTGGACCTGGATCAGGCTCCATGGTCTGGATCAGGTAGGGATGGAGGATGGATGAGTTAGATCGGGCAGGGATGAGGGATCGATGGTCTGGATCAGGCAGGGAAGGGGGATTGATAGTTTGGATCAAGGAAGGAATGAGGGATTGATGGTCTGGATCAGGGAGAGATGGTGGGCTCAGCGGTCTGGATCCGGACCTGGATCAGGCTCAATGGTCTGGATCAGGAAGGGAGGGAGAATTGATGGTCTGGACCTGGGTCTGGATCAGTGGTCTGGGTCTAAGAGGGATGAGGGGCTCCATGACCTGGATCAGGCAGGGATGAGGGATTGATTATCTGGATCTGAACCTGGATCATGCTCCACGGTCTGGATCAGGTAGGGATAGAGGATTGATGGTTTAGATCAGGCAGGGATGGGGGATCGATGGTCTGGGTCTGGATCAGAGCCCCTCCAGCCTACCCCGCACATCCAAGGGAGCATTCCTGGCTGCTGGAGCAGGGAGAGGCGGCAGATGAAGGCAGGTGACCTCCCCAGGGGCTCCAGCTGCTGCTCCTCACAGCAAAGCTGGGATGACTGGGATGGGAACGGGATGGGTTGATGGCTTCCCCACGTGGAAGCTGCACCCAGGATGGTGAATCGGGAATTTACAGAAAATTTATCATTATAACAATGTCATTTCCCAGCCCTTGCCTCCTTCTCCAAGTTGGATTTTTGGCTTTATGGGAACATCTCCCATGGAAAAAGGAGGCTCCGGAACATTTCCTGTTCTGCTCCTCCACACAGCTGAAGGGGCAGAGGGTGGTGAAGCCTCACGCAGCTTTTCCTGCCTTCCCAGGGTTTGGGATGCCCTGTCTGGGCGCCGAGGGGCCAAGTTTGCGATGGGTTTGGGTTTTCAGGGCTGTGCTGAGCAGGGGGAAGGTCCTGCCGGCCAAGCTCGGGCTGACCCCAGCTCTTGGGCAGCTCAGTGCAACAGGCAAGGGATGGCTGTAGGAAATGTGGGACAGGAATCAGAGGCATGGATTAAGCCCTGGGGAGGGAGCAGAGCCATGCTGGAGTGCTGGGTGCATCCTGGATGTCGGGTCCGAGGGGAGGGAGATGTGGGATCTATGTGCTCCAGCTGCTGACGGCCCTGTTATTCCCTGTTGTTCCCTCTTGTTCCCCATTGTTCCCTGTTTTTCCCCATTTTTCCCAGTTGTTCCCCATTTTTCCCTGTTGTCTCCCTGTCGTTCCCCATTATTCCCCACTGTTCCCCGTTGTTCCCTGGTTTTCCCCATTTTCCCTCATTGTTCCCCCTTATTCCCTGTTGGTCCCCATTATTCCCCATGTTTTCCCCGTTTCTCCCCACTTTTCCCTGTCGCTCCCCATTTTCCCCCATTTTTCCCCGTCATTCCCAGCGATCTCTCCGGTTCTGCTGTCTCGTGCCGCTCGTGGCACCTCTCAGCACCAGCAGGAATTCACCTGGAGCCGGCGTCCCTTTGTCCCTCTGGAGCTGCTCCCTCCCCCGGGGGCTCAGTGCCCTTCCCAAGGGACAGCCACACCCTCAGAGGGGCCCGGCCCCACGGGGACACCCAAAGGTGAGGTCTGGGGGGTCCCAAATCTGTCCCCGAGCCTGGAGACATCCCCAGCCCCACGGGGACACCCGAAGGTGAGGTCTGAGAGATCCCAAATCTGTCCCCTAGCCTGGAGACATCCCCAGCCCCACGGGGACACCCAAAGGTGAGGTCTGAGAGATCCCAAATCTGTCCCCGAGCCTGGAGCCAGCCCAGCCCCGCTGCTGCAGGGCTGCCACCCCTCCCTGGGGACACACAAAACCCGGGAGGGGACACGGTTTGAGCCCCTCTGGGCGCTCCCAGCCCGCTCGGCAGAGCGCTGCCCAGGGCTGCTGTCACCCTCCCCTCTCCTCAGTGTCCCTGGAGCTTCCGGCGGGGAAAAATCCTCGTTTTCCTGAGCGGGTCTCGCAGTCCAGACACGTGAGAGCACCAAGCACCGCCGCACACACACGCAGAGTCCCCACAGCGTCCCCAAATCCCTGCAGGAGCCGCTGGGACCCCTTTGGGGCTGCCCAGACCCCCTCGGTTCCGGCACCACGACACACCTGAATTAAGAGCAGCGATCAGGTGACACCAAAATCGCGGCAATTCCTCTCTCCAAGTCCTTGATCTGCTTTTCCCGGGCTGACATCACCGCTCAGGTTGGTACACGCACCGCTTCCCTTATCTTTCTTTGGGATTACCTCATCGGAGAGGACCCGGAGAGCCTCCCTCTCCCTCTCTCCCTCTCCCTCTCTCCCTCTCTCCCTCCTCTCTCGGGCTCGGCGGTTGGAGCCGCAAGTTTGCAGCCGGAGGAAGGAATCGCTGGGATGCGGTTCCAGCAGCACACCCAACCCTTGCCGGCCACGCCGCCGCTTCCTCCCGCGTCCTCCCCGGATCCAGGGATATCCAGCACGGACAAATCCGCTTCCCTGCCCTTCAGGAATCCAAAGCCACCCTCCGCGCCAGGCAGGGGCTCCGTGGGGTTTGTTCCCGCTATAAACCAAGTGTTTGCTCACACACACACACACACACACAGAGCCCGGTCCTGCGAACCGCCCCCGCTTCACCTGGGGGAGACAAAAAAAAAAAACTTAAAACGTGAATTCGGAGAGAGGGGAGCGCGCATTGCAAGCCTGGAATCCAAGAGTTAACGAGCTCACGTGTAATTAACTGATAACTACGTTAGCATGTGTTGCATGTAATTCTCTGTCAACATAAATAATGGGAATTTAACACCAGTACACACACACACCCCCTCACAAATATTCACACGAGGGTGAATTTTTGCCGGTCCGTGATTATTCTCACCCAAAACAAAGCCAATTTAATTTCTCCCCAAGCTCACCAGCTACATCCACAAGAGCAGAGCCACAGCCACCCTTCCGCTCCGGCACCAGCGGCAGAATTAAATCTCCGTAATTGCCACGTTCTCAGCACAGACCGAGGGCTCGCCTTGCTCTGGGATGCTCCAGGCTGGCGTCCCCGGGGATGCCGCGCACAGGTGAGGCAGCCGGGAGCGGGGGGCACGCAGGTGCCCGCGGGAGCTCCGCGCCGATCCCACCACGGGCTGAGCGCTCCCGCGGTGCCCCCGCTCGCCCTCACGCACACAACTCCTGCAGGCACCGCTCCAGACAAAGAAAGCGAGAGAATTAAAAAAAAAAAAGAAAAGAAAAGAAAAAACCCGCCGTCTTACTTTTTTTTTTTTTTTCCTTTTCCCTCCCTTTTTTTTTCTCCCTTT
>VZRN01004306.1:136421-153207 GCA_013397935.1 Dasyornis broadbenti
CAATTTGGCAGCTCCTGGTTGCTAAGGGCCTGGATGTCTGGTGTGGATTGGTGGAGCTGTTGTTATGGTGATGCTCCATGGGCAAAATTCCGAGGAGATGCTGCTGGATTCACCGGTTTGCAGTCGTGGTTGCCATGGTCAGCTGTGCCGGGCACCTTGGGGACGGTGATTTTGTGTCCCACAGCACCGGGAATGTGGATTCAGGGATTTCCGGGGGATTTGGGGTTCACAGGGAGCCAATTCCAGCGCGGGACAAGAGCAGCCTGCAGTGATCTGGGCTCGGAGATTTGCGGGGAGACCCCAGGGACAACCGGGTGCATTTTCCCTCTGCCCTGAGCCGCTCTTGCCGTGCCGGGCTGGGCACTGGAGCATGGCCCCATTTCCCGGTTTCCCTCGACTGAGCAGCTTCCCCCAGCCCTGGGAGCGCTGCTCTCCAGGCAATGATTTCCACATGCCTGCGTGTTCGCCGGGGGGAACGTGTTGGGCCCAGGGCAGCAGCAGGAGGAGGAGGAGGAGAAGGCATTGAACACATTTTTCTTTCCATGACTCGCTGCCCGCGCTCCCGTTGAGTGGCAGGGCAGGGGAAGGGAACTGCCGGGGTGCAATGACTGTGAAATGTTCCCTGCAGAGCTCCAGAGCCGCCGGCTCTCCTCGGGAGCGGCACACATGGGAGGCCATGTGAGCTGAGCACGAGGGGAAACGCGCCCGGGAGCTGCTGGGGGCTCTGCGTCCTCACCAGGAGAGCAGGGGAACCTCCCTGGAGCTGCTGGGGGCTCTGCGTCCTCACCAGGAGAGCAGGTGAGCTCTCCTGAAGCTGGGCTGCGATCCTGGAGGAGTCAGGCACATTCCCGTGGCCGCCGTTTCTCCGCAGCTTCGGTCGGAGCTGTCGGGTTTCATGGACTTTCTGCATTTCCTGGTGATGGCCAGGGCTCTCCTGGGAGAGCTCAGAGCGGATCTCTAGGCCTGTCCCCAGGGCCACGGCGGTGCCTGCTGGGTAGAGCATGGCCTGGAGGGCAAATCTTCTGGAACTGGCTCCTCCTGGGCCTGGTGTGGCCTTGCTTGGGGTGTTTGATGTTCCCTGCGGCCTGGGGCCAGTGCAGGTGAGCCCTGGTTCTCTGCGTGTGCCGTGGGACAGGGGCAGGGCTGCCCCCTCGCTCTGGGGACAGATAATCCATGGGTGACAGCCAAAATTCGGTGTTCTCACGGCCAAAATTCAGTGGTTTTACACCAAAGGACGCTCGGCATGGCAGCGCCAGGGCTGCTCCCTCCCACGGTGACACATTCGGACGCTGCTGTCACCTCTGCTCAGCCTGAGCTGCTCTGCTCCCCTCCTGAGGCAGCTTTGCCGGGCTGTCCCTGCTCCCCGCGCTGCCCTGGGCTCTGTCCCCTCTCTCCCAGCCCCAGCACCCGGGGCTGGCTCGGTGTCCCCAGCGGGGCCTCACCACGGGAGGGAGAAGGGAGGATTTCATATGCCTGGCCCGGAGCCACGCAGGGAGCAGGGAGAGCGCCTGGGGCAGGCACAGCTTGGCAGGGCTGGGCTCCAGCTCTGCGTCAGCCGCTCAGAATTCCCAAATCCCTGCCTTCAGGCAGCTTGGGAAGGGACGAGAGGCACACAGGGATCAGGTGAGACCAGGCCTGGCATTGCTGTGCTGACCCCTCGCTATCCCTCTGAGCCCTCTCACATCCCTGCCGTGGTGTTTGCTGGCAGGGAAGGTTCTGGAGAGGAGAAGCGCTGGCAAAGCCCTCGGGGTGTGACTGAGATGTTCCTCAGGATGCTGCAGCATTCCCTGGTGCTCCTGACGGTCACTCCCACCCGCGGGAGCACAGGAGCCGCTTTCCGTGGATTCGGGAAGGAGCACAGCCCAGCAGCTCCTGGGTGAGTGTCTGGGGTGGTTTTCTGGGTGGAGGATCCCAGCCCAGCAGCCCCTGGTCAAAGTCCGGGGTGGTTTTTTCATGTCACTGATGTCCCCGTGTGGAGCAGGAACAGGATTGCTCCTCCCAGGAGGAAATCCCAGGGCTGTGCCAAAGCCAGGCCGAGCCCGGAGCCGTCCCCCAGATTGATGGGCACCACATTCCTGCTTGCATGCGGCTCTCAAGCCGAGCTCTTGTGGATAACGGCACATCCAGGGTCTGCCAGCCCTCCCCGCCTGCTGCAGCCCCTCCCCTTCACACCCCTCCCTTCCCTCCCCTCTCCAGCCCAGGCCAGCCGGGCCCAGGGAGGTGACAGGGGACACCCCGGGGTGAGGAAACACAGCACGAGTATCGCTGAAAAATCCACTATTTCTGTCCAAAGGGAGAGCAGCTGTGGGCTGGGACCCAGCACCGCTCCGGCTGCTCCAGGCAGGGAGAGACTGGGAACTCAATTCCACTTTCCCGGTGTGGAAATCGCCGGGAGGAGGAGGAGGATTTGCTGGGCAAAGCCTCCCCCAGCACGAGCTGGGGTGGCCACAGCCATGGCACGAAGTGCTGTAGTTCCCCAGCCGCACCAAATTTTTGGGAAACGCTCCCAGCTCCAGCGAGCCCATCCTCACACCTGATTTCCCCCGCATCTCCCCAGGGTGTGGGACCACACTGCCACAACACAAAAGGGAAAAAACAACGGCAGAACCCAAAGTAATTCTAGAAAAAAAACCTCACCAAAAACACCCCAGCGCCTTTGTCCGCCCTCTGCTCAGCCATTCCGCTGGCATGCTCGGAAAATGCCCCGAGGCTCTGCTTTGCGAATTCACCGCGGGTGTCGCAGAGGCGTCTCGGGTGGGCGCCGAGCTCAGCCCCGGCGCCCTCAGCGCACACGAGAAGTGCCAAGGGACACTTTGCCTCGGGCTCTGAAGGGTCTGAAGGGCTCTGGAGCGGCCCCAGCCCCATGAACAGCCTCGTTATCCCCCATCAGCTGCGCCCCGTGCTGGGATCATCCATCACACCCTGATGCCTCCCCTCCTCTGCCCTCTCCGAGCACGCCCGGCCCGGAATCCCTGCTGGCCGCTTTCCCTCTCCACATCCTCCTCCCGAGCCGTCCCCGTCGGCCTTTCACAGCAATCCCCGGCACGCTGATGATGGTAATTGATGTTTCTGAGGAATGTTCTGCACCGAAAAGCCGCTGGTGTGACACAACCCCCGGGTTCGTGTCCGTGTCCCCTTGTTGTTGTGACATCCCTGCCCTTTGCACGCTGCTTTCTCCTCATGGCTCCTCTGAAGCTCCACGTTGGGGCCTTCACCTCGATCAGCCAGAGCTTTTCCCGGGAATCTATTTTCCTGGGAATCAATCTATTTTCCTTTCCGTTTCCAGCTGGATTTACAGTGCCAGGTGGTGTCAGGCTGTGGCACGGGGGTGTGGCAGCAGTTGTTAGAGCAGCGCTGCGCTGGGAATGACACAGAAATGCTTGAGACATCTCCCCCCGCGGGTGACATCTCCTCTCTGAACAGAGGAGACGGGTGAATATGGAAGTCAGAGCCACGCCAGAACCTGGGATGTCAAGGGGTGGGGGGAGAAAAAACCCCAAACCTGCCCATTTCTGCAGGAAGGGAGCGTGATGGGCACTCCCAGGGAGCTGAGTGTGCAGCCCACATGACCAGGTACTCATTGACCAGGGGTGAGGGGAGGGCAGGCGGCCACGCGAGCCAGGAGCCGGCCTGGGCATCACAGCACAGCCCTGGAGGTCACACCACGGCCCTGGGCATCACCTCACAGCCCTGGAGGTCACATCAGGGCCCTGGACATCACAGCACAGCCCTGGAGGTCACACCACGGCCCTGGACATTACACACAGCCCTGGACACTACACACAGCCCTGGAGGTCACACCACGGCCCTGGAATTCACAACACAGCCCTGCATATGGCACCCTGCTCATCACACCCTGGACATCACCTCACAGCCCTGGAGGTCACATCACACCCCCGGGTCCCCCCTTTGCTCCCGGAGCCCTGCAGAGGAAAGGATGCAAATCCCCGCGAGATGCAGGTGACAACGGAGCTGCTGGCCCTGCGTCACCAAGGATGGCTCCTCACCCCTGCTGCAACCCTGTGCCTCAATCCTGAACCCCCAGCTGCCTCTGCAGGGGCAGTTCCAGTTCAGAGCCCGCTCGTTCAGCCCTGGCTGATCATGTCCTCGCTGAAGAGCTGCTGGTGGAGGTTTTACTCCACTCCCAGACACACAGACATCGCTGAGGGCCTCGGGGAGTTGCCCTGGGATGGGCTAAGATGACCAGAGAAGACGGATCCTGCCTAAAACGTCCCTTTCCTCCACGGGGGCTCAGCTCCGACGCTTCTGCCATGCCATCTGGGAAGCACTTCCCCGCTCCTCGAGGTTTCTCCCAGGCAGCCTGGTGGTTCTAAGATAAGAAACGAGAGCCAGCGAGTCCAACGAGACTCCCACGTTCCAAAGGGAAAAGGGGAAAAGGCGTTCTGTCAGCAGCAGAACTAAAGAAGGCCCAAATTTGTGACTCCTGGACAGTTTTCTTGTGGAATTTCACGACTGGGAGGGAGACCTTAAATGCTTCCTCCAATAGGATTTCCCCGCTGTGTCCACTTCCCCGCTGTGTCCTTCGCATTCCCACTCTCCACACTCTGTGGAGATGGATTTTGTGCCTTCCCTGCCCAGGGGCATCTCCCTGCCCTCCCCCCACCATGCACAGCCCCTAGATTTCGGCAAAAAAACCCCACTAATCACAAAATCTCTGCTGTCAGACAGCGTGGTGTGTGGAGGGAGGGCGAGGATGAATATAGCAGAGGATATAAGAAATTAATTACTTTCAGACAGACAATGTTGGCACCCCCAGTCAGCCTGATTTATTTCCACGGCTGGTCTATTTTTGGCGAAGCGAGAATGTTTGACTAAATGTAAGACAACAAGTAGCTGGAATGGGTGGCGAAGCCGCTGCTAAATCCACCAGCCCGAGAGGCTGAAATCCCCAGGGCTGCGGCTCCCGGTGCCTCGGGCTGCCCCGGCTCTCACGCATCTGCCCAGAGCCTCAAGGAGGAGCAGGAAGAGCGGCGGGAGGGAACTCCCCTGCCTCGTGTGCGGGGCGGGATCAGTGCGTGTGTGTTTGTGTGTTTGTGAGTCCTCCGTGCGCGGCTGCTGCCCGGGCCAGCGGGGCCGAGCGGGCTCCTTATCCCGGGGCTTCGGCGGGGAGGAGCCAGAGCCGCACGGAGCCGAGCGCCGGCAGCGCTCCCGCACCGCGCCGGGTCCCGCACCGCGCCCGCACCGGCACCGGCACCGGCACCGGCACCGGCACCGGCACCGGCCGCAATCCCTTGGGATAATTTACCACGGCCGAGCCCTGGAGAGGGCCAGGAGCCGGGCCCAGGACGGCCCCGGAGCCCGCAGCCTGCCCCGGCACGCCGCTGCTTGTGCGCCGAGATTAAAGGCTCCTGCTCGGCAGCGGCGAGAGGCACACGCTNGCACCGGCTCCGCTCCGACCCCCTTGCACCGGCACCGGCACCGCTCCGACTCTCCCTGCTCCGGCCCCGCTCCGACCCTCCCTGCTCCGGCACCGGCCCCGCTCCAGCTCTCCCGTGCTCCGGCACCGGCTCCAGTCCAGCTCCCGCCGGTCCCGGCCCCGTTCCCGGCGCGGCCCCGCGGCTCCCGCAGCACCGCCCCTGCTCTGCCCCGCAGCCGGCAGGAAGGAGGAAGGGACACGGCAGCAGGGAGAGCGGACCTGCTCGGTGAGTGCCGGGGTGACCCCGCCGAGGGCCGGGGGTCCCTGCCCGCCCCCCCAGCCCCTCCGGCCGGCAGCGCTCGGGGACCGCTGCCTTTGGGACTGGCGGGGCAGAAAGTGAGAGGGGAGGGCAGAGCTGAAATTGGAGGTGCGGGAAGGGACGGCTCAGGTCGGTACGGATTTATCCCTCGGTGTTCCCCGGTGCGGGAGACTCCTGCACGTGTTTGGATCCTAAACCTGCTTTAGGGCGCCCAGCTCACCCCGTCTCTCCCTATCGGACTTCGATAGGCACCCCTCTCGTGGGTCCCGCCGGGAAGGGCCTGGGGGGACCCTTCCGGTGTGGGAGTCCCCGGGGGTGGCACCCAGGGTGTGTCTGGTGGGCTCCTGCCCCGGGCTGCCAGCTCGGCTTTCCCCTGGCGCTGCAGTTTTTGGTGCCTGTCACTCCCGGCTGCATCTCTCCAGCGCTGCCTGTTGCTGTGACAAGTTCCCAGGGCTGTGGGGGACCGGCCCCAGAATCCCTGCCCCGCTCCTTGTCCCCAGAACTGCCCTCCCTGCCATGCCAGCCTATAACAGCCTCGTCTCTCCACGAAAACAACCTGGCATGAACGTGTTGGCACAATGGTGGCATCAGCTCTGAAAGGAGGAAAGAATCAGGGTCAGGCCTGGGGCCGCCGGCGCTGGGCTCTGTGCTGTGCATCAAGGAAATGAGCAGTGCAATGTGATGTGTGGTGAGCGTGCCGGGCTTGGGGAAGCTGCCTGAAGGGGAAAAAGCTCTGAACAAGCATCAGGCACAGAGTTGGAGCCTCCGGGTGAGATTTGTGAAAGGGCAGGAGCCGTCGGACAGGGCCCTGCGAGGAACCAGGGTTAATTAATGCCTTCCTCAGTGGTGCTGGGGCACATCTGGGGTGTTGATCTGGGGTGTTGATCTGGGGTGTAGATCTGGGGTTCAGCACCACACAGGGCTGAAAGGAGGTGAATGCCAGCAGAGTCCCGTTTTCCAGCCTCCTGAGGCTGTGGCAGGGCCTGTGGGTTGGGGCAAAAGGGGAAAAGCAGTTCCCATGATCCTGAAGAGATTCCCTCGGTGGCAGCACCCCTCAGGTCAGGGTCAGTTTGTGTCATCGGGCACACACAGGGGGCACAGACACTTCAGAGTGCATTTGTAGTGCACTTTTCCTCCACAGTCGTGCATTTTTCCTCCCTAAAAAAAGGCGGGAGGTGATGTCCAAGCATCCCAGGAGGAAGAAGCAGGAATGGGAGAGCACCCGGTCCACCCCATCCATGGAAATTCCTCAGTGTGAGGCACCCAGCTGGGAGTTTGCTGATTTTCAGGCTCTCTGTCATGCCAGAGCAAGTTTTGGTGTCCATCCTCCAGGCAGGACCGCTTCTGAGGGCAGGGCTTGCAGATCTATTCCCAAGATTTCCCAGGCTCACTCACTCGTGCTGGAAAATATCAGCCCCATGTCCAAATGGGGGCAATGAATAAACGAGCAGTGGAACAACCTCGCCAGCAATCCTGGGAGTTCCTCCTCTCTCATCCTGCTGGGATAGAGAGGAAAAAAAAAAAATTATAAAATTATAACGAACAGGGCTCTGGAGATCCCCCCTGTCTGCGGCCTTGGACGCGTCACCGCCGTGTGCCCACGTCTGAGTCCCCCCATCTGGTAACTCTTGACCTTGCTTTGTTGTCCCTGAGCTCCGCAGAGCTTTGGGATGGGAAACACCGGAGTCCTCATCTCCAGGCCCCTTTCACTGAGGCGGCTCTTTGTGGTGGCCCCGAAGGGAGCCTCCAGAGAGGCAGCACTGGTGACAGTGACAGGGCGGCGATGGTGGCACACGCGCGCAGTTACAGGTGGCTGGAGTGCGGTTGGACGCTTTTGATTGCCTTTCAAACGAGCTGCTTGAGATCTGGAGCTGCTGCCTCTCCTGTGCGTTCCTTGCCAGTGTCACCCATCCCTCGGGGGCAGGCTGGGGTACAGAGGGGGCTGCAGGGGACAGATTTTGCATTTTGCTGATGCTGGATCCAGAGCAGGCGGATGAAATCAGCTGCGTTTTGCACGGGGTTAAAATACAGAGGCAAAGTGGCTCAGGGTGCTACAGGGAGCACGGCTGAGTTGTGATCTCCCAGATCCGTGGGGATCCCTCCATTCTCCCTGTCTGAGTTTAGATTTCCCAAATCCGTGGAGATCCCTCCATTCTTCCTGTCCTACCCCCTGCTCAGACAGAACCCTGGGTCTCCGCTCTCCATCTGCATTAAAATATCCACGTTGCAGTTTTTACTGGGACCATCATCCCCTTGCTCCGGCCTTCTGGAGAGAAATGAATGTTTGGTCAGTCCCTGTAAACCCTGGGACATTCCTCTGGCTTCCACACAGACCTGAGCTTTGGGCCAGGAGGGCTGAGAATCTCCAGAAAATCTGGGCTCTGTGTGTTTGGAGTCATGTCCAACAAGAGTGAGCGTTTCCAAGAGGGCTTACGCTCAGTAGGAGCCTCCCAAATTCTCCCTCCATCCTCAGGGAAATGGAGGCAGCTTCTCCAGGCAGCAGGGCAGGAGGGCTTGGCTCAGCCCAGAGGAGATCCCAAGCCTGGAATGAGTTCTGCCCTGTGTCATCCGTGTGCTGACACCCCAAAAGCTCAGCTCTGCCGGGCTGCGTTTGCACCTGCGGGGACAGAAAAGCAACGAGAGGTCTCCGTTGGAAAAAGGCCCTTTGCTCTCAGCGAGCCCCATCCAGGCCGAGGTTTGCCCTGCCGGCTTTGCTCTCCTCCAAACCCACTGGCTCCCGCTGTTTGTCCAGGGAGGCTGAGGGCAGGAAGCAGCAGCCTGTTGCTGAACGCAGCCCAGATCCCGACCTGGTGAACAATTAACTCCACGGAGCGCTCTGCAATCAGCCGGGAGCATCTTTTGCCCTCTCTCCCCGCTCCCAACCCAGGGTTCTTTCCGAGGCAGCGTTTTGCCCGCAGCCAGTGCTGCTCATCCACCGCTTGTTTGCTCGGTCGCTCCCAATCTCTGGCTCCCATCTCTCGTCTGGCTGGAAAAGAAACTGCTGTGGGATTATTTTCCAGCCGCGGGAGCGCTGCGAGAGGGCTGGGGGTTCATCTGTGCTGCTGCCACCGCTGCCACCTCTCATCTGTCTGCTCTTCCCGTGCCTCCCTCCCTCCTCACAGCTCATCCCAACCCCAGCCTGGCACCTGGATTCTCCCTCCTCCCGCCTTTCCCCGCTGTTTTAGGGACGAGCTCCAAGCCACCACCATTTACAGCTGGGTTTTTGCAGCCGCACTTCCCACCGGGAATTGTCCACGTCTCTTCCTGGCCACCGGGCTGATCCCTGCGGGAAACCTGGGCGTTCCTTCCCGCACCTGAGCAGCAGCTGGGCTCTTGCTGGATGCGGAACGCAGTTCCGAGAGGAGGCAGGACCTGCGGGAATGCAGCTCAGGAAGCGGAAGGATGCTCCAGGCTGTGGGGCACTCGCTCCAGTGCCTTGGATCCAGCGATTCCAGCTTTGCTTGTGGTTTTTTCTCCCATTTCCTTCCATCCCTGCCACCCCCAGGGTGCTGGGAGCAGAAATGCTTGGGAAGAGTTCGGGGCGGGGGAAATGCTTGAGCTGCTGTTTTCAAGGATTGCTGCTTTTTTGGGAACCGTGAGCAGCTCAGGTGGGGCATTCTGGGGATCTCAGCTGGGTGTGCTTCCCTTTTTTCTCCCTTTTTGGGTTTAAACCGGGGGCATTTGGCTGCAGGGTCGGTTCCTTATTTCTCACCATGACCCGGTCATCCCTGGGGCCTGCAGGCACTGCCACAACCAAAATAATGAAGGGAAAGTTTTGCTTCGTCTTTCTGGACACTGCTAATGAAGATACTCCAGTTAACGGCATTTTCATTTAATTATTTTGTTACTTTTAATTTTGTTTTTGTTTTTGATTTATTCATTTCATTGATTACACCCAAACGTTCCACCCTCGCGCCGTCGTCTTCATTTATCAGCTGGGAAAACTGAGCCCGGAGTTTATTCCTGGCTTTAGGAAAATCTCATCCCTGACAGCCCTGAATCTCAAACCTGAGGCCTGAAACTCCCTCCAGGATGAGTTAGTCTGAACCAAACAGCTCCTGTCTCGCTGTGTTCTGGGTTTTGTGAATTTAATTCATCTTTTGGGCACCTTTTCAGTGCTTGCTGATGTTTTTATTATTGAACCCTCTCCATGAACCCTCTCCCCCTCCCTCTCCTTCTTCCCCAATCCCTGAAATCCTCAGTCATTTCCTTCTAAACAGCCCAAATTTTCCCAGCTGGAGCAGGGCAGGGCACTGGGTTTGACCAGTTTTTTGTGGTGATTTTGCCTTGAATTGCTCCATTTAAAAGGAGAGGCTGTTGGAGCCAACCGTAAACACCGAAACCTCCAAAGAAATCCAAACGTGCCTTTTTTGGGAAGCAGGGAAACATTCCCAGCGTTCCATTTATATCTGCTCTCCCTCCATTTCGATTTAAATGCTTTATTTTCTGTTTAATTATTTAGAATAACCCCCGTGCCGGTCACTCAGGGGTTGGGATTCCTGATCCCGGTGGGGATTTATCCTCAAACCACCCCCCAACTTTTCCCCTCTCTCCAGTTGCTCCCAGCACTTCCCACTCTCGGAGCCATGGCTTTTTTTAGTTGCTAAATCTGACAAGATTTGTGAACAGGAGCCTTGACTTGGGAACACGCACAGGAATATAAATTCAGCACTTTGGGGTTTTTTTTCTTTTCTCCCCTGCATTCCAGCATGGAACATCACCTGGAGCTTGGATTTGGGCCTTCTGTAACTTGAATTATTTGGTGGAAAACCTTTTCGATTGGCAGCTTTTGGGCCAAGCCTGTGCTGGAGCAAATATTGACCCACAGGGATCTTCAGGAGATCTCAGAAATTGAGGATCCCATCCTGATCCAGCAGATCCCTGCAGGAGGGACCCATAAAGAACAGAGCAAAGGAAAAGGTGTGGCAGTAGTGGTTTGGAGGGAGAATCCAGGGTTTGAGGGGTGGGATCCAGGGTTTGGAGGTAGGTTTTGGGATTTGGAGGCAGATTCCAGGATCTGGAGGTAGATTCCAGGATTTGGATGTGGGTTTCAGGGCCAGATCTTTCCCTGGCTGTGCAACTGACTTCCTGTTGACCCTGCACGAGCCCCATCCCATCTCCAGATCTCTGATTTTCCTGTTTCTGTGGCCGGATGGATTTGGCCCCCATGGCCCTCTGGGATGGGATGTCCTCATGGAGTTCCATGTCCCACAGAATCTGTCCCCACAGCCCTCTGGGACAGGACCAAGATGGAATCCATCCCCCACATCCCACTGGGATGGCCTGAGGAGAGTCTTTGTGTGCCTGAGGTGTCTGAGGAGGAGAAGAAGGAGGAGGCAGAACTGGCGGGTTTTATTGCCCTTTTTGGTTCTGCCCAGGGATTCCCTTGTGTCTCATCCAAATTACAATTCAAGCAGAGTCCCTGTGTCCCCAGGCTGCTCCTTGAATTTCAAAAATCCCCACAACATCCCAGCACCGCCCTCACACCCCTCCCTTCCTCATCCTCCTGCTCGAGCGGTGACTCCCCAAGGCCCTGGGAAGAGCAGGAGCAGCAGGAGCTGTCCCATCCGTGTCCCATCCGTGTCCCATCCATGTCCCATCCCTGACCCATCCCTGTCCCATCCCTGTCCCTCAGAGCCCGCCCGGGATGTGCTGAATTCCCCCAAATTCCGGCCGCAGCCCCACAGGGAAGGGCAGAGCCTTTTCCTCACAAAGCTGCACGGGAAAGGCCCAACCGGGGCATTTTAATTCCAGGAAAACCCGGCAGAGCATCCGAGGGGGGAAGGAGCATTTTCATAAATTACCATGAGCAGCACGTGTGCTGTTTAAGCACTTAATCCCTGCCAATCCCCCCTGATTAACGATTAATTGCGCTGCTAATTGCGCTATCATAGCACAGCAGGCCCAGCCAGTGGGCCCAGGCAGCCACACCAGTGCGGAACCAGATCCCAACTGGGAGCACTGGTGGGACAGGGGCCCTGCTCTGTGAACCTGGGCCAAATCCCTCATTTCTTCCTCAGGATTATAATCCTGCCTGATCTCCAGCATTTCCTTATCAGCTGTGAGGCAGGAGAGGAGGATTGGATGCACTCGGAGCAACCCCGCTCAGTGTCATCCCTTTCGCAGCGTGGATTTTCCTCGGCTCCTGTGAACACCACACGGAAATTCCTCTGTGTTTTGCTTGAGAGCAGGGGGAAAAGCGAAATATTTGAATTTATTTCCATTATTTCACGCTGCAGACTCCAGGCCGTGCTGCAGCCAGCACCTCTCTCTTCCTGACAGCGCCCAAGGCCTTGAGGGCACAGCCATGAGTTTTCCTGGGGGAGATTCCTCTCCCTCCTGCTCTTTCCCTCTGTTTATCTCGCTCTGGGCTCTGTTATCTCCGCAAGGCTCGTGCAGGATCCAATCTGCCTTGTCAAGGACGCCGAGGCTGCGGGGCCTCCACCAGCGAGGGTTTAAAAGCACAGGGAGGAGGTGGCTTTGGAGAGAAGTGGGAAAAAAAAAACCTTAAAAATTTTAAAAAGGGATTAATTCCTGATTTCCAACCCTGCCAGTGTGTTTGTTTTGTGTGCCAGCGGCACGGGTGACGCTGCAGCTCTGAGGACACGGGGCTGGGGCTTGGCTGGGTGGCACAGATGGCATTTACAGTTTAACAAGGAACAAGGTTTATCCAAACACTCCATTTCCAGCCAGGCCTGAAACGCTGCCCTCCGCAGGGAACTGAGCAGAGGAACAGAAAACTCAATTTTCCTTGGATTGTGGACTTAATTGTCACCCAATAATTGGCTGAGTGTCACAAAAGCAGGGACCAGGCTGGTTTTTGCTGTTCCCTCAGGAGTTGTGTTGATATTCCAGCACCTGAGGCAGGAATAATCTGTTTATTGCACTTGGGATCTCTCTGTTCCCTATCGAGGCGTGTCCGTGTTGGGATTAACAGGAAAATGCTGGGGTTGTGGTGGTGCTGGGCTGGGTTTTAGAGAGGGAAGGATGGCTGAGGGATAGAGGAATTCTGGAAGGCAGCGTCTCACCGGGTTTGAGATCCTGGAGGGTTTGTGTCACCACATCCCTGGGTTTGAGGAAAATGGTTGAAGGAAAAGGGAGAACAGAACCAGGCAAGGATGAGGCAAGGATGTCCCAAATCCTGGAATTTTGGCAGCAACAGGGATCTCTTGCCAAGTTTGCTGCCCCAAAACTCTAAATCCTGCTCTGGGATCCTCCTGTGGTCCCTGGCAGCCACTTCTTGGCTCAGGAGGGTTTTTGAAGCTCCTGCCTTCCTCCAGCAGCTCGGTGGGACAGAAATCCCTGATCCCAGCTGGAGCAAGGCCTGGGGCAATCCCTTCCCTCAGGGATCCCACAGATCCCACATCCCACCTGGCCAGGGCTCTAAGAACCACTGGGATCATCGGGATGAGGAAGGGTCGAGATAAAAGGTGTTGCCGCATTTCTCTTTCTGGGGGAGAGGGATCCAAAGGTAATCATCAAACACTAATTATCCAGAGTAATCCCAGCTCCTGCTGTGCTTTGGAACCCTCTGGTTCCTCAGGTGTTGGCTCCTCCTCACCTCCCTCCCATCCCAGGGGGGAATATCCCCACACGTGCGCCTCCAAGGATGGGTGCAGGACTGGTTTAAGATTAAATCCCAGATTAGTGCAGGATTGGCAGGGCAGGAGCCTGGCAGTGTTTGCTCCCTCCCTCCCGCCCATGTGACCCTCGCAGGGCTTTAAATAAAGCAGATTTGAAACCCTTCAGCCCTGGGCTTTAGGTGCCTTGAATGCCAAACCGTGGCACTGCTTTGTCCTGAGGGAAGCCCAGGCCATGGATGGGACTGGGAATGACTGGAGGGCGGGAGCACCTTCCCCTTTCACTCTGTCCCTGGAAAATCTGCCCCAGGGTGGCGTGGGGTGATTTAGGAGCTCCAAGGAGCTGCTGGTACAAAGCTGGGAGCTCGCTGGGAGAGGAGGGAGCGTTAATCCCACGTGAAATCTCTCCACCTCTTCCTCCCATTGCCAGGACGTAGAAATCCAGGTGTCTCCGGGTTGTGGAGCAAAACAGGCAAAGTTTCCAGGCTTTTTCCAAGCCCTTTTGTCAGGGCAGAGCAGGGCAAGGATTTGTCAGTCTCCTCGAAAATCCGTGGCAAAGAGCCGAGCTCTTAATTGCTCCGAGTGCTCCTGGTGCTGCTGCTCCACAGAAACGCTGGGCTTCTGTTTGGATTCCAACTGTTTTGTGTTTTTCCTGGGAAATTTAATCCCGTCAAGAGCCTTCGAGGCCAGGATCCCTCTGGGAAGGCTTTTCCCAAGGATCTGGGTTCCAGTTCTTCTCTGCATCATTTGTGTGCTGGGCTCCGTCCCCTTCCTTTTCCGCGCGCCGGAAGTGGCTGCATTTCTCAGATTCCAGGGGGTATCAGGTGTCCAGGATGGCATTCCTGGTTCTTTAAACATCTTTTCGGGAAGGGGAGCTGGGCAGCGGGGCTGGGATCCCTGTGCTCAGCTCTCCCTGTGGGTGCTGATCGTGCCCTGGGAATGCTGAAGGTACCAGGGAAGTGCTGGGATGGAGCAGGGAATCTGCTTCATTTTATCTGTGAATCCCTGAATCCAGGCTGTGGATCCCTGCATCCAGGCTGTGGATCCCTGAATCCAGATGTGGATCCCTGAATCCAGGCTGTGGATCCCTGAATCCAGATGTGGATCCCTGAATCCAGGCTGTGGATCCCTGAATCCAAGCTGCTCACACCCTGGGGATGCTGAAGGTACCAGGGAAGCGCTGGGATGGAGCAGGGAATCTGCTTCATTTTATCCGTGAATCCCTGAATCCCGGCTGCTCCCGCCCTGCGGATGCTGACGGTACCAGGGAAGCGCTGACACAACCCCGGCAGGGCAGGGACAATGCGAGCCCTGACTCCCCCAGCACTGGGGTGGCCAAAGTGGCCAGCAGTGGCCCCATTGTTGTTGCTGGGCGCTTCCCTCAGGTTCGGGAATAAGTGCCCAGTGTTCCGGGGCTGCTGGAAGAATGCCTGGCATTGGGAAGCGTCGCTCGGAGCTGCCCTGAGCTCACCGGGAGCCGAGGGAGAGCTGCTGGTGGCTGAGGGCACGGACAGAGGCGAAAATCCCGGGGCGGAACAAAGGTGCTTTGTGCGCTCCCTCACTGGGCTCCTTGTCAGCTCCAACCGGAGTGGGAATGTGCATCCACAAAAGGGTTTTCCTGCTCCTCCCAGCCCTGCGCTGGGCACGGGTTGGGATCTCATCCCTGGAATGGGATCTCATCCCTGGAATGGGATCCCATCCCTGGAGCAGCCTGGGCTATGGTGGAAGGTGTCCCTGCCCGTGGAAGTGGGATGAGCTCGAAGTTCCCATTCCAGCCCAAACCATTCCGTGATGCCGTAAAGCCTCCAAAGGCTGTCCTGGCAGGAAGTTTCCCACAAATCCACCTTTCTTTCCCAGGCTTTCACCCTGTTTTCCTGACTCTCGGAACGTGGCTTTGCCTGCGTTGTTGTCTCCTAACAGCGGATTCCCAACTGGAATTCTGCAGAGGAGGGATGGGATGGGAACGCTGCCGTGCCGGGTGCTGGGCACTGCCCGCCCAGGGTCTCACATCCAAGGGGAATTCAAACCATCCGGGAGGGAGGAAGGATTCCTGATTTATCCCTGTGGCATTCCAAGACAGCCGGAGCCGGAGTGGGAGCCAGCCTCAGGAATTTCCTGGGAGATCGTCCGTCCTCCCGAGCCTCCTCCGGAGCGAGGACAGAGCTGTCCTGGGTGCCACCGCCACATTCCTGACTCTGCTGCGGCCGCGGAAGGCAAAGAAACTGCAGCGTGAGGATGGAATGGCTCCCTGGGGATCCCAGGCTCCCTTTCCAACCATTCCCAGGATGATGATCCTGCTGTTTGCTCCAGGATTATTTTTCAGTAGGATTAATTATCATAATATTTATAATATAATAGAATTACAATATAAAATATAATATATTATAGTTGGATATTATATATTTGGAATAGAATAGAATAGAATAGAATAGAATAGAATAGAATAGAATAGCGTTAGAGATACTATATTTTTACTATCATATAAAAATTTTTAATATCTATTTCAATAGATTTATAATATAATAGATAATGTAATTATAATATCAATTAATTATAATTAAGAGGGATTGATGGCGCTCCCTTCCCTGTGGGATCTTGACCTCCTGGCAGGGAGAGGGGGAAATGTCCGACCCCGAATGGCAGCGCTGAGGGCAGGAGGTGAATGGGGAGCGGGCAGGGGTGGCTTTGCTCTGTCCCCTCACCCCTCAGCTCTTGGGGAGGGTAATTCCCGGGATTCCAGGAATTCTAGGAATCCTTCCTGAGCAGGATGGATCCACCGGGGCTGTGCCCCACAGCACCCGCCTGGGGAGGGGTTGTGTTACCCCAGGGCGGGTTTATCCCAGCAGGGATGGCCCAGGGCTGCCCCTCCGCCCTTGCCTGGGAGAATTCCCAGCTGCCGCAGAAAATCCCGCCTCGCCCCTGCTGTGATTTTGAGTAATTTCCCTCCGGGTGCCCAGAGCAGCCTGGAATCACTCCCCATCCCCTTCCACGCATTTCTGAGAACCCCAGCGCGGTCCTGCAGAGGAAATTCCGGAGCGGAGGAGGAATTTGGGGGGTGCTGAGCCCCAGGAATGTGCAGCACGGAGGGGCCGGGATGTCTCTCCCATCCCAGTTTTCCCTGCTCCTGCTCGGGAGGGAGACCCTGAGCCGGCCCAGGGAACCCGCCCGGCCCGGGGGCTGTTCTGGGGGGGCTCCTGCCGCCCCTGGCCCCATCTCCAGGCCCTGCCGTGTGAGGAGGGGCCCGTCTCCCACCGCCGCCGGGCTGCCTTGTTTGTTTAGCCCTGCAGCCTCGCAGGATCGCCGTGTTTGCCGAGCAAATAAAGGAGCAGAATTCCCCATTTCTCTGCTCCTCGCAGGAGCGAATCGATGCTGCCCTAACAGCCGGGAGCGCGAAGTGCTGAATAGCGCTGTTCAGTTTGCCTTGTAAACACAACAGCTAATCTCTCCAGGGGATTAGGGGGAAAAAAAAAAAAAAAAAAAAAAAAAAGGCTAAAAAAAAAGGAAGTTTTC
>VZRN01004306.1:200869-215209 GCA_013397935.1 Dasyornis broadbenti
AACAATGCCCAAAAATAATAAAAAAAAAAAAAGCGACTCCGTTCCACCCACCTGTCCCAGGTGTCACGTCAGGAACGCGCAAAAAGTGGTTTTTGTGTATCTCAGTGTCGGGATATAGAAAGGTAACATCGCTGCAGGGAAAGAAAAAGTCTTGGGTGTTGCGGCTTTAAAAGGGAATTCCAAGCCTGCAAAAGTGGCCAAAGGGAAAAAAAAAAAAAAAAAACTCTGGAAAAGCTCGAGTTCACCACTTATCCATGAAATAGGTGCAATATTTACAGCAAACACTGGCAGCTCCTCGTGCTGGAGAGGTAAATAAAATCTTCCTCTGCTCATCCGAGGATGCTGAAGGAAAGAGATGTCTCCATCCGTGTTTTTCTGGGAATATTTTATGGAGAAGATCCTCTGACATCCCCAGCTCAAACCCTGAAGTTGCTGCCTGACATCAGAAGGGCCCAGAGCAGAGGGGCTGAGAGAGGAGAATCCCTCGCTCCTTTCGCCCCTCAGTTCTCTGGAAAGGCCTCCTGAGGTGGGAAAATCCCCCTGCAAATTCCATCCGGTCTCCAGCGGCTCTGGAAAGCGATCCTGCATTTAATCCAGGACATCAGGAAGGTGAAGAGAAAATTCACCACGAGGTTGATGCTCCGTGGAACCCCTCAGCCTGATTTGGGGTCGGTGCTCCCTCAAAGGAAAAAAAAAAGCAACAGCTCCGAGAAAAATCTGGGATAAGAGCTGGCAAAAGAGGAGCTTCTCCAGGTGGGGAAAAGCAGGAAGCTTTTCCAGAGCTGAGGGGAAAGAGGAGCAACATCAGGGCTGGGATGTTGCTGTTCTCACCCCGCTGGGGTCTGGAATTCTGGGTCAGGCAGCAACCTCTCCCCAAAACCGCAGGGAAAATCCTCCCAAAACCGCGGGGAAAATCCCCCCAAAACCGCGGGGAAAATCCCCCCAAAACCGCAGGGAAAATCCCCCCAAAACCACGGGGAAAATCCCCCCAAAGCTGCAGGGAAAATTCCCCCAAAGCTGCAGGGAAATTCCCCCCAAAGCCGCAGGGAAATTTCCCCCAAAACCACGGGGAAAATCCCCCCATGCTGCTCATCCAGCAGGGAGGTCCCAGGCTCTGGAACAGGTCTCTGGCACAAGAAATGTTTGGACTCCAGCATTGAAACTCCGTGAGAAGTGAAAGGAACTCATCCCACCGTTCGTGGAAAAGGGAAGGAGGGCAGGGCAGCACCCCAAAATCCAGCCCCACCTCTTCTCCCCGGGGGCTGTTGGGCCACGCCACCGCTCCAAAATTGTCCTGGACGCGAGCTTGGAATAAATCCTCGAAACATTTCTCCCTGCAAAAAACAAAGGACAAGGACAGCAGGAAAGGCCCGGCTGCTTTTGTTGCTGCAGAAGTTCTGGTGCGCCCCGGGGGCAGAGCCGAGAGCACACACACCCCATTCCCAAGCATTTCCTGGAATGCCAGCTTCCATCAGGATTCGGGGTTCTCCTTGCCAAGCACAGGGAGCAGAAGAACAGAGGGTTTTGTTTTGTTTTTCTGTTTTCGTTTTTTCCAAGAGTCACAGAGAAAAGCCTCCTCTGGTGCTGTTTGCTGCAGTCGGTGCAGACTCAGTTGCTGCAACACCACCCCAAAATTCCTTTTGGGACAATTCCTTTTGGAAAAAATCTTCCAAACCGAGGAGGGAAGAGAAGAGACCGGAGCTGCAGCTCCTATTAAGGCGTTTGCATATACATTCCCAACCCGGGTGCTTCAAAAAAGAGGGGGAATTTTTGCCAACAACAACAAAAAAAAAAAAAAAAAAAGGCTTTTTTTTTTTTTTTTGATTTGGGAATGGCAACAACTACGATTGTTGAGAATCTCTGTGGAATTACAAACAGCTCGTCCTAAAAAAAAAAAAAGGTGGTTCAGTAGAAGAGTCCCATCTTTGCCTTGCTTGTGTCCTTTCCCAGGAATTCCGTGTGCTATGTCTTCTGGAGATCCGGGGAAAAGGGGCCGGGCGTGGAGGGTCCGTCCAGTCCGGAGAGGGTGAATGGGCCGTGACTGTTCAGCACTGATGGGAACTGAGAGACAAAGCAAGGATTTATCAGGTAAAATCACTTTAATTCACTGCTCCTCCCAGATGTGTGCACAAAGGAGGGGAAAAAAAACCCCAAGCCCAACAAGAAAACAAAGCAAAACCAGCCCAGACTTCAAAGAATCCTCTTGGTTTCTCGCTTTGAATTTATTTTTTTAATGCCAAGCTGTGAGCCCTGAGCTGAGCACTGCCCATACCCTCATTAATAAATGACTTTAACCCAGCTTGTGGGGAGGACAGAATTTAAATTGTCCCTCGGTTCATTGTCAGCCTTTCCAGAGGAAAACGTCCAGTGCCGTTTCAGCTCTCCTCGTTTATTCCCCATCCTCGGGGTGCAGATGAGGCACTTCCCTCATCTCCATGGAGATGACAGATCCCAACCCGGAAGAATGAAATAAATTCTTTCATTTAGATCAAATTAAATTTAAATTAATTAAATTGGTTCAATTCTACCCTTTGCCTCAGCAAACCCAGGCAGCAGATGTGGTAATTCCAGTGCCAGTGTGGTAATTCCAATGTCTGAGTGGAAGGTGAGGGAAAAACATGAAAATTACAACTAAAATATGGAGGTTTTTTTAAATATAGGGGATTTTTGTCCTATGTAGGAAAAATAACCCGGCCTTGAGCAATTCCAGGTATGGGGCTGCCACAGCTTCTCTGGGAATTCCATCCCAGGGCCTCCCCACCCTCACAGGGGGGAATTTTACGAATTTCTTCCACAAAAATCATCAGGAACTGTGCCACACTTCATCCCAGAGATCAAACCCACACCCCTCCTCCTCATTAGTTGTGGGATTAATTAACATCTTCCAGCAGGAACGATTAGAACAACCAATAGAGCGGAAAAATTCAAAACCCAGGAAAATCCCAACCAAAAAAGTTAGAGGGAGGGAAAGTTTTACAGGAAGAACAAACCTAAAAAAGAAAAATATTCTCTCTCTAACAGCAGTCTGTGCTGTGGTTCATTTAAAACATCCCTGAAACACCAACATTTGGAATATCCTTAAATAAAACTGGGCAAACACGAAAATGAATGCTCTCCAAAGTGGGTAGAAAACAGAGATTCCTGGGTTGTTTTTTTTTTTCCCCCAGCAAATATTTGGGATAACTGGACTGGAAATCCGTGGAGAAACGAGGCTGGGACTCACCTGGAAGAGGGTGTTAGCACCTTGCAGCCGGGCAGGGCTGAGCGGAGCCACCGGGCTCAGGGTGCTCCAGAAGTGGATGCTGGAGAGCAGAGGGCTGGGAGTCAGCAGGATGGGAGTCTGGAAAACACGGGAGAAGCAGCTGTGAGAGCCCTTCCCATGGAATTCCAGCCGCACCACCACAGGGTTGGATTTCAGGAACTCCCATCCCCTCCTTCCTGCTCCACCTCCTCCCTCCCAGCCCCATCCGGTTCTCCCTCCCTCCCTCCCTCCCTCTCTCCTCCCTCCTCCAACCCTTTTTTCCCCAAATCCTGCTGGAAGCCACAGCAGAGCAGCTCCTCCCGTGATCCAGCACTCTGGAAAACTGGGATTATGGATTTAAAAAGGAAAATCAGTCCCGCTCCCTGTGCCACTGACAATGCCAGCAGCAACAAAAGGAATTTCCATCCAAGCTCCTGAATATTCCAGGCTCAGCAGCCAAGCACCTCCCAGGGTGCCAAAAGAACAACTCCACTTGGGTTTTTTGTTTTCCCCTGTCTTCAGCCATTTCAGTTTTCAACCAGCAGCTTCCCCACGGTTTCACTCTAATTCCAATTTATTGCAGGGGAGAGATTACACAGATACAGAATGATTTAACAGCCCTGCTGGATCCAGTTCTCTTCCAAGTTTTCCACGAGACATGAAAGCTTTCCTTTCCCACACAAAGATAAAAACCAAATTAAGCAGCTGCTCTTATTGCTGCTCACTCGCGAGGCTTCGGTTTTAACTAAATGCTGCTCAGTGAGGAAAAAAAAAGCTGCTGAACAGACACCTCTGTGGGGCTCTTGGTGTTGAATTGTTTTCAGGCCCAGCTGAAGGATTTAGGGGCAGGGTTGAAGGCTTCTGGATTAATTCAGGATCCCCCTGGCAAGGTTTACAAAGATCCTGCTGGGGCTGGTTTGGGTTCTGCCTCCACATGCCACACGTGCGTGGCTGAAACCCCACCCGGGCACACTTTGGGGTGAATTAACGCCAACTGTGAACAGAGCTCGCGTTTGATTAAAAAAAAAAACAACCAGGGAGTGACACCCTGAGTTCCAAATCTCCACATACAATCAACTACTCATTCTCCACTTGCTGCTTTCAAGCGCAACATCATCGCCGTTCTGTGATTATGAAAACAAGAAAGCAGGGAGGGAACTCGGTTACCTGAGAGAAAAGTGCTGGAGTTAGAGAAGCGGTGGGGAGAGAAGGACTCAGGATGCCCAGAGGACTTGGATCGCTGCCTGTGATGACCAGAGTGGGAGCCAACTCCAGCCCTTTGGGTTTTTTCGACCTGGAGAGGTGATTGGCAAATTCCTTCTCCAGCACGGCCGAATCCTGCTCTTTGGGCTCGGGGGATTGGTGCTGCAG
Organism: Dasyornis broadbenti; assembly: GCA_013397935.1. Taxonomy (NCBI): domain Eukaryota; kingdom Metazoa; phylum Chordata; class Aves; order Passeriformes; family Dasyornithidae; genus Dasyornis; species Dasyornis broadbenti. The sequence continues at coordinate 205,482 of VZRN01004306.1, forward strand.
GCTCTGCGCCTGCTCCAGCTGCTGGGAAGCCACGGATTCGATGTCCGTGTCAATGTCCAGGTCGGGGTTGGAGCTCAGGGGCGGCGAGGGCGGCGTGGAGGGCACCTGGAGGGTGGGAGACACCGAGGAGATGGGCGGGGTCGGGGTGAAGCTGGTGCTCAGGTTGGGCAAAGGTGCTGGAGGAGCTTCGGGCACGGTCAGCTTGGGCAGGACCAGCGTCTCCAGGCTCTGCAGAGTCTCCTCTGAGCCCAGGGGCAGCGAGGAGGACACGGTGGCGGTGGCAGAAGCCGTGGAAGTGACGGCCACCGCCGAAGTGGTGGAGACCAGGGGGGCCGAGGGAGGCTTTTTGGAGGGCATGGTGACAAACTTGATGACAGAAGGGGTGGGGTCCTGAGGTTTCTTCTCCGTCAGCTTCTCGGCTGGGTTCTCGATCTTGATGGACCTGAAGAGCTTCACGCTGGAGGAGTTGAGGGAGTTGAGGGTGAAGGAGGAGTACAGGCCTGAGTGGATGTAGTCGTTGCGGCTGGAGGATTTCGCACACGCCTGGGATTTCTCCTTCCCGCAGTTTTCCGCGTCCTTGGGAGCGCTGGGCACTTCCCCAAAGCCGGGCATTTCGGGATCTCCCTCGATCCGGCCCACCACGAGCGGATCCATGTTCAGGATCTCCGGGTACGACACGAACTTGTACACGAACTTCTTCCCATTCACTTTCTTAATGATATTCTGTGGGGAAGAAGTATATTTAGACCTTCCTCAGATTAATTTTCTTCCTACAAACGCTGCCTAAAATAGGCAGAGGAATTAAAGTCTGTAATCTTTCAGGGGGGGAGAAAAAAAAAGTTTCTTTTTTTCCTGTTTTAAAAACACCCTGCGTGTTCCAGAGCTGGCAGACAAAATACTGCAACAGGTGAGCTTAACCTGACATTAAAAGTACTAAAAACAGCCTAAAAACTGCCGAGAAATCCTGCATAACATCTTAAATTAAATTAAAAAAAAACCCATTATCCCCATCAAGGATCACTGAGCTGGGTACGCTAAGGGTAATTGAATAGAAGTTGAAGGGTTAAAGGGTTTCTCCGGGACTGAGAGCTTGCACTTCAAATCAAACCACCTTTATCCTTAATAAGATGATAATGAAGGAAAATAAGTGGCGGAGCTAGTCAGCAGAACGCAGGCTAATCAGCCATTTCAATACCACAAAACAGCATCTGTCAAACTTGTTTTGCTCCTCAGTGAAATGCCACACACGCTCTGGACTTGAGATTATCCTTATTTATCACTCCACGATTGTTGCTGAGATCTCTCAGGCACCGAGGCAGATTCGTGCCACCCAGTCATGGACACCAGCGACTTCCCACCTGCTCCGAGCTGGGGCTCCTCAGAAACTGGGGGTTCTTTTTATCGGCTCCACTCACACAAAAACAGCCGTGGGATAAAGGGAAGCAAAGGTGAGACTCGAAGGCATTGGATAAACAAAAGCTCCTTACTCGGCTGGGCTGAAAACGCAGGCCACATCAGAGGCGAAATTCTGAACACACGGAGAAAATAAAAACACTTTGGGCTGGAAAAAAATCTTTATTTTGAAGACCCTTCATAGAGAAAGCTGCAAAAAGATTTCAATGTGGTGCAGTATTCACCCTCTCCACCATCATCATCCTCTCCCAGTGATGCTTTAACTGGAGAGCCGGGGATTTTAACCCTTTCAAGGGTGTGTATTTTTGGAAAGGGGATTAGGATCCACAGGCAGATCTGTATTAGCAAAGACACCAAGGCAACCCTCTGCACAAAGCCACCAGCACCTCCTAAAACAACCAGCGAGGAGGAAACGCGGGGCGACGATAAAATTAAAAACAACACCTTGAAACAAAGCAGCCCAACTTCCTTAAACCTGGGAGAGACTGCAGTGACACTCCTCCCTGGGAGGAGGGGATGCAGGAGGGAACAAAGCTCCTTAGGCTGCTAAGATGGATCAGGATTGGAGCAGGATTGGAGCAGGATTGGAGCAGGATTTCCAGCCTACCTTCACGTAGTAGTAGCGCAGCGCCCGGCTGAGTTTATCATAGTTCATGCTGGGCTTGTTCTTGCGGATCCCCCAGAGCCTGGCCACCTCCTCTGCCTGCAGCAGCTTGAATTCCCCGTCGTTGGAGGTCCAGCAGATGATATTCTTGTTCTGGGGCTCTTGGAGCAGCTGGAGGAGGAACTGCCACAGGGTGATGGCACTGTCCATAGCAGAGAGCTGCAATTCAGAATAGGCAGGTTAAGCCCGCAGCATTTCCCTCCTCTCTCCCTACAAGGGGGGGAAAACGAGCAGGGATTGTTATTTCCAAAGCCAGCAAGAGTAAAAAAATTATTAGTCACCAGTCGTGAAAGATGTTCCCTGCAGAACTGAGGGGCTGAGTGCCAACTCTGGCGTCTCCTCCCACATGTCAGTACTTTTCACATGGGTTATATTTAGCCTCATTTAACTAAATCAGGTCACTTTGGGTAAGTTGCAGTGAGTCACTACCCCCAGAAGAAAAAAAAAAAATGTTTCGAAGTTGTTCCATGTTTTCACCCACTCTGGTTCGCGCTGCTTTGTGAGAAACAGCTCAGGTGCACGCAGGTAGGGATCCAACCACCCCCTCAGCTCCTCCTTTCCGGACCTGCTCCCACCTCCCAGCCCAGAACCGCTGGCAAAACACAGCACGAGGGACTGCGAAGCTCCAGGAGGATGCCAGAGCAAAAAAACAACTCGATTTTCCTTCAGTTTCCGCTCCTGCCTCTTTGCCTCACCTCTAATCTCTCCTTCAAATCTTTCTTTTCCAGGTATCACCCCCGGTTTTTCTTTATGAGAGTAAACACGAAACTAAATTAAAATTATTTCAAACACTGCCTTTGTCTGGCTCTCAATTCCTGCCATGTCTTATCCACGTCACTGATTTAGGCTGGGACTTTCTAGGACCGATATCTGCCAGCTGATTCCTGCACTAAAGCTGTTGATGCATAAATTCATCAAGGACAGACCAGGCACAGAGATAATGTTTTACCTTGACCATATCTGACTACAACAAACAATATTTCCACAAATATTTTTAAGCAGAACACTCCTCATTCTGTGCAAGACACATTAAAACAGACAAAATATTAATTCAGTATCTCCTGGAGATCCTCTTAGTCTGTTTAATTAATGCAGCTTAAACTTCTTCCTAGGAAATAACAACACAGGGAAAAAGCTCTGGAATTGTGAATTACGCTGAAAATGTTTGGACATACATAATCACTGTATTTTCTCCCCCTTAGTCAAGGGTGCCCAGGGGCTCCATCTGGATGAATCTGACACCAAACACCATTCCCGAGCTCCAAAATGAGCCCAGCCTCAGGGAGCAGGAGCCAGGCCGGCGTTGGTTGAACTCCCCGCGCGCACGGGGCTCGCTTTGAGCTCCGGCCGGCCCTGCCAGCTCATCCTTGCTCCCAAAGCCTTTTTATTCCAAATCTCATTAGTGCCCAGCACTGATCCAGCCCTATATAAGGAAGGGAACAGCGGCCATGGGAGAGGCTGAGCACTCGGGGAGCCCTGGGACGGGATTCCAGCTGCCAGCTCCGCAGGGCTCTCGGGAAAACCAGGTGCCCCAGGGCAGGCACCTTCCCGGGCACTGCCCGTGGCTTTTCACCCCTCCTGCAGAATCCCTGCCTCATGGCACCCACAGATGCGACATTGATCCCGGTAAATTGCTGCAATTACACGGAACAATCTCCAAACGAAGGACACCCACACCCCCCTCGTTAGGCTGGCCCGAGGTGCTTTCCCTGTTAATCACCGCGCACCGTACAACTCCCTGCTTGCCCAAATTAATTGCTCGGCACTCGAAGAAACTGGAGGCTGCGCTCCCAGACTCTTCCCACCCCGCTCTGTGCTGTGCCAGCTGATCCATACAGGATTTAGGCACCTGAAAACCACCCCAGAACTCTTCCAGGACCGCCTGGCGCTGCCGTTCGGCACCGGCACGGGAACGGCGGGGCCGTGCCTCGTTCTCCACGGGGATGATGCAGCCACACGTGGTGGTGTGGAGAACACGAGGACTCGGTTCTGCCACCCTGCAGAGCTGTCAGGAGCAGCGAGATGTGCTGAGAGAGAGCAGGGAAATGAAGCTGAGTGATTATTCCCACGCTGCGTTTATCTCCAGCACGTTGGGAGCACTGCACCAAACGGCGCCGGCTGATGCGATGTAGAAATCAGACTAGCAACAGGAATTCACAGTGGAAAAGGCTTTTCTTCCCCTCTTGCCTCCTAAAAATCCATGCAGCTCTCATCCCAGAATTGAATTGGCGTTATTTCATGAGGCTGCTTCCCTTTAGGAAGTCCCACCTTGCTGTTAATTCCAAGCCAGGCGTTCCTGCCCAGGTCAAAGCTGGTTTGGAATCCAGCTGGAGATGCACAGAGCTGCACAAAGTTCTGTAAAAACAGCACACAAAGAGTGGCCAAAACCATGGGAGAGACTGGAGACTAAAAAACAAAGCAAAACAGAAAAAAAAAAAAAAAACCAAAAAAAAACACCTTTCCCAGAGATGAGCCAAGCTGTTCTGAGGAGCATTTACCGAAGTTAAGAGTTCACGCTGCTCAAATCCTGCAGTTTTCCAGCTGGAAGGATGCTCCTGCCAGGGGCAGAGTTACAGACTGTACTGGAGTGCAATTTTGATCGAGTTCCTCCTGATGTTTCTGGCATTTGCAGCTCCAGGCGTGTCACGATTCTGCCCATCACTTGGAGGACACATTGCACAGCCCCAGACTGGAAAGGTCTCGTCGACGAAACGTTCCCAGGGTGGGGAGGCCTCACTCATTCCCTGGCTGTCACAGGACAGGAGCAGAGAGCACTCGGGAATTGTTCTTGGGTGGGTTATCCTGCATGTAATGGAATGAATATTCCTCTTTATTAAATAATCTCTGCGTTCACCTCCAGGCAACGACGGAGATCCCGCAGTGGAGCCTCAAGGAAACCTCAAAGAAACGGGGAATACGGAGCTTTTCTGGAGGCCATACCCAAAGGGAAGGCCAGAAAACAGCCTTGGTGAAAGCAGTGGGATCACAGGTGGATTCTGCCCCTTCAGAGTCCGGGATCACGTTGTTAACTGGGGAAGTCCGACGTGTATTAGGAGATGATGGTGTGTTACGAACTAACGCATCTCAGGTGACTTTAGTGCCAAAGTTGCTTTGACACGGCGAAAGAACACATCAAAGAACTCCTGTTTCTCCAGGAAACAGCAGAATATTAAAAAACCGTCACCCAAGATGTGGAATTAAAACCAGCACAGGTGAGCTGAGCACTTCTCTTTGTTTGAAAACCATCAAACGTGGGGAAAAGTTTTTTTCCTTCAGCAGCACCCGGGGCAGGAGGCAGCTGCTGCCTCTCCTGAGCCTTTTCTTTGGCACCACAGGGATGGGAAGCGGCTCAAGAACGCCCTGTCCCACTCCTACCCTCCATTACCGAGGGTGAAATGTTCTCTGTCGATCTGCAAACAGCATTTCAACTTTTCAAATCCTCTCAAAAGGCCCCACTCCCTTCCTCTCACAGCTCCCCACCAGCACAAAAACCCTCCCGAATCCGACTGCTTTTCCTCCAAGATGAACACAACCAAGAATTCCGAACACCCCACGGCAAAACATCCTTTTGCTGAAGGTTTTTTTCCCCCTGCGAGCCTGCGGGGAAAGGAAAAGGCCTCACTGGGAAAGGGAATGAGGCAGAGAGGCAACAGCCTTTCCCCTCCCGCACCATGTGAGCACGAGGAAAAAATAGTTGCTGGAGGCAGAGGGCAGCTCTGCTTTGTAAGGAGCGAGCTAAAATAGAGCACTATTATTGTCTTGAGATCTTCTCCGACGCCTACGGGTGACCCTCGGAGTTCAGCAGGAGCTGGCAGGGTTTGGCTGCTGAACTCCAACCACCAGCACGGCAAACCTGAGCCTCCTCCTTGCTGCTGCAGCTTCGCTGGAGGCCCTGGCTGTGCAAAAGCTTGAGTTCATGCAGAAGAGCCAGGATTTGGGGATTCGTCTCTTTTCTGGTGACTTCTCCTCCTCTGTGTGATCCGCGGGATTACAGAGCCGGGAGGTTTTGCTTTTCCCGGGAATGTGAGGGTGCGATCAGGGGTGGCACAGAGGGCATGAGGAGTTTAGGGAGCGGCACAATCTCCCCCGTGGGCAGCTACACTGACTACGGCACAATAAATCCAAATATTCACCCTCTGTGCCCTCTCCATGCTCCCTGGGAAGGGAGCAAAGGCAGGATTAGGGGGGTCAGCTCTGCCCTAACCCCCCTCCTTCGAGGTCTTCTGGCAGATTTCCTGTGCTTTGACTCAACACCAAATAATCTCCAATAATCTTTCACCTCCATTTGTCGCAGCAGCGGCCTCTGGTAAAGCATCTGCAGCCTGATGGCTTCTGCAGATGGGCTGAATCAAAAGCCCGGGCAGGCCCCCACGCAGCAACAAAGGCCCAGAGGAAAGGAAGGATCTCACAGGAACAGCAAAATCAGCCCCAGCACGGCTGAGCTGGCACGGGGACAGCTGTCCTGGGGAAGGGACATCCCAAAAGGAGCCTTGGGAAGCAGCTCTGAGCAGGAGGAACTCAGGGAGGCACAGGAACAGCTTCTGGAGGCAAAATTAAACACGAACTCAAGGCAGCAACAGGTCTGGGGGAGCTCGCGGTGCAGGTGAGCAAATCAAGGCTTCAATTCCAGGAAATTCCGGGAAGAGCAGAGCTTGCTGTGGAGCTCTGAGCTGCTCAGCCTTCGCTTCCCAAAGCCATTCCCAGGGATTCGGAGCACTTTGGGAAGGCCACGGTGCGTGAGCGGGAGGAATCTGCAGACAAGAGCTCCTGCTCCGTTGTGCAATATTCCTGTGGACACAAGGCCTTGGTGGCTGCTCCAGGAAAACAAACAAGAGTTGGGTGAAGGAGACTTTTGGAGGTCACAGGCCCAAGTCCACGCTCCAAACCTCAAAGTCTGATCAGGCTTTTCACTCTCTTTGTCCAATTCAATAAATGAATAAATAAATGGCTGCCCCACCCCTTTTATTTGAGTGTGACACGGCTGATGAAATATCCAATTAAGTGGTTATCAAAATAAAACCAGGCAACCATTTCACCTGAAATATCCCATTCCTAATAAACCTTTCATAAAAGCTTTTCCAGCTCCTGGGGCTGTGACTCACCTGAGCTGGTACTTTTAGGATTTTATCAATTTTAATTAATTTTAGGAAGAGCCTGCTGTCCAAAAAAAAAACCCCAAAATCCATAAACCTACAGCCCAAACTTCATCTGCTCCATACCCTGATGTGGTGGGAAGCACACAAGGGAACTGAGTGCTTTTCCAGAGCACACAGACAGGTGAAATGCCAGGTAAAAGCCTGTTCTAGGTGTAAAACAAAGGAATTAAAACTAGAGATGCAGATTTTTACACCTCCCTTAAGAAATTCCAACCCCTGGCAGCTTTCCAAGCGGTAATCAAATGATACCATCTCTAACAACCAACAAAAACCAGGTAAAAATAAGGAAAAAACACCCCAGACGCCAATAAATTCTTGTTTTCACCTTGGCTCTGGCATTCCCTGCACTGTTGTTCCCAATCCAGGCAGGAAAATCAGCTTGCTGTGAAGGAGAAGCCGTGGTTATCAAGGCAGGAAGTTCCTTGGAAGGAAATGCTGAAGGATGTCCTCACGATAAGAGCTGCTCCGGAGTTTTCATTGCCTAATCCCACTCCAAGCCTCTCTCTTTTTTTAACTCAAAACAAATGTTGCAATGAATCTTGTGCTCCTGGCTCAAAAATCAAGTCACTCGAGATGAAATTAAGGTGTTTTAGCAAATATTTGAGGGGGTTAGGCACCAACTGTGTCAGCTATTTTAAGTCCTGAGAAAGGAGTATTTATTTTTCGTTGTGTTTTCCAGTTTTTCCTCAGTATTTTCCGGCCTTCCCTGCCTTTCTGAATTAGCCAGGATCGGGAACAGACCATGAAGGACAACGATGACATCAGGATTTCCATGGGACTTACGGCTGCAGACTCAGGTTGGCAGCAGAGGAGCCCAAACAGCTTTTTGGGGATATTTTAATCCTGATACAGAGACAATGGGGCCCCCTTTTGTTATCAAATATGATTTTGATTATCACACCTGACTTTTAATGCTTAACCTGATGGAAAACAGAGGGGAAAAAGGGGATTTCAAAGCCCAATCCACGTAATTCCTGCAGCTGCTACAATCGCTCTGCTCCTCCATCCCTGCCTGGGCATGACTGACATCCCAACACTGACAGTTTTATGGACAGACCTAAATTCCCTGATTTTCCACACCTGGATGAGCATTATCCCTTTCCCACCTCTCTTGATTTTTAGGAGATGAGAGCACAGGGAGGGTTTAGGACACACGGAGGGGATGGGAAACTTCAACACCAAAGCGCCTTTGATCCCTTTGTGACCCTGCTGGGATCGCTCCCGAGCAAGCCATAAAACCACCGATTTCCTGGAAGCTCCTAAGGAGATTACTCTTGCTTCCTCCTCATCTGCCACCACGATGGGCTGAGGGCACTGTTTACCAACAGCAGATTAAATTGGCTTCCACGGGCACAAATCCATCTGCTGGAAGGAAAAGCATCCTCGGTTCAGGGCAAGGTCTGCACAGGAATAACCCCACAGCACGGGTTTAAAACGCTCTCTTGTCCATCCCAACTGGATTATGGAAAGGAAGTCTCGTTTAAGCTGGAAAAGCTTCCCTCGAACGATGTTTATGGTACACGCAGCCCCGTTGCCATGGCGATGGAACAACTATTCCCTGCAAACAGGCGCGGAGACCCTAAAAATAAACAGCCCGACCGAAATCACGCACACGCCGCCGTGTCAGGCGCAGGGAGCGCGTTTGGGAATGGGATGAGCAGAAAGAAATGCTAATAATGACTGGAGCCGGCAGCCTGCAAAGCAAATCCCGGCTTTTTTCAGGAGCTGCGCCCTAAAAATGGGCACAGCTCTGGATCCAGCCCGCCTGGCAGCACGGTGGGGATCGCTGGAGGCGCTGGAGGGAAGGGCAGCGCGCTGGAGGTGGCACACAGGTACGGGATGTGTGTGTGTGTGTGTACGAGTGCACACCAAATAAAAGCAGGGATTTGCATACCTCCCCCTCCACCTCCCCTATTGATGTGGGCAGGAATCCACCCAGTTCAGACAGGGGAGTGCGGGAAGATGAAAAAAAAAAAAAAAAATAGTGGTGGAGTGAGGAATTAAAAAAAACAGAAACCACTGGATTCAACCAGCCCTTGGATTCAAATAACCAAACCCTGGATCCCACCAAGCACCCCCTGGATCCAAACAACTCCTGGATCCAAACAATTGCTGGGCTCAACCAACAAACCCCTGCATCCAAAAATCTCCAGGATCTCACCAAGCAACCCCTGGATCCAAACGACTCCTGAACCCAAACAACCAATTCCCTGGACCCAAAAATCTCCTGGATCCAGTCAATTTCTGGACCCAAAAATCTTCTGGATCCCAACAACCAATCCCTTGATCCAAACAACCCCTGGACCTAAACAACCAATCCCTGGAACCGAAACTCTCCAGGATCCCACCAAGTAACCCCTGGGTCCAAACAACCGCTGGACCCAAAAATCTCCTGGATCCCACCAAGCAACTCCTAGACTGAAAAAGCCAAGCGACTCAACCAAGCCACCCCTGGATCCAAACCAAGCCCCGGGTCCCTGCAGCCGCTGGATCCA
>VZRN01004306.1:217621-227856 GCA_013397935.1 Dasyornis broadbenti
TTTTTTTTAGGGGGATAAGAAATTTCCTACTTCGTGCAACTCCCGTTTTGTTCTGCTCCCACTGCCGGGTGTTTGCAATTCAACGTGGGCTTGTTCCTATCTTAGACAGCATCACCCAGGGAAAAAATATAGGACAGACAAAGGGATGGAATAAAAATCAAGCAGGCAACAAGGCAGGGTTTGGGAGGGGGGAAAAAAAAAGGCTGGTGTGCAAAGAGGTTTTAAGAAAGCAGCTCCCGTGTAAACAGCTCCCATTTTAACGGGGAAGAGGCAGCAGAAAAGGGAAAGTGAACGTATTTAATTGGGGATTTCCGAATGTTAATCGGGTGGCAGCACTTAGAAAATGGATTTTGCAACTTCTGAGGCGAGGACAGAGTTGGGAAGGGACACAGAGCCCCCAGTTCTCGGAAAACACGGGACAGCCCAGGCTGGGAAGCGCAGAGGATTCCAAAACTTATCCAAAACCTTCCTGCAGGGCTCTGGCTTGGCCATCACGTGGCTCCAGAGGGTGTCAGGAGGGAATGGGAAGCACAGGCCCCGGGAAAAGCCAAGACAATTATGCAAGAGCTGATCAGAGCCTAACGAGGCCGTGCTCCAGCACGTGGAGCTGTTGTTTTAATCCAGTCTCAACTCCAAGCACCGGGAATCCGAAATCCATGGAATGAACGGAGCAGCTCCAGGAGGAAAAGCCTTTGGATCAGGGAACGGTTGGTTGGTTGTTTTTTTTAAATTTCGCAAGGAAAAGCCGCTGGTTATTCTCTCAGGAAGTTTAATATTCAAAGCCTTGTCGGATCACAGAATTCCAGCCTGGAATCTCTCATTTTCCAGACCCAATAAAGACTTTTTGCTCCGTATTTTTTTTTTCAGTTCTCTGTCTTTCCTGCTCTGGTGTTTGTGGTGCTCTCAAGAAGCCACAGATCGGGGCTGGTTTTAAACCTTTATTTCTGAGTCTACAGAGAAAAGCTCCCGCCTCGCGTGATTGTATTTTCAGGGCAGGTGAGAGGGAGAGAGGAAATTCAGCATCTGCAGCAGGCACAGGGGGTTATCCCAATCCAAAAACCTCCATTCCCACTCCATGGGACAATTCCAAGCAGCCAGGGGAGATGGAGTAAAATCTCCAGAATTCAATATTTCCCCAAGGAGCGCTGGTGATGCCCAGATCGTTTTAACTCCCAAAGGGACACCGGGTGTTTCGTTTGGGGAAAAACCAGGATCACCCAGCTCCACAGGAACTCCACCACAACGCAAGGAGCAGGAGAAAGGCTGGAATTTTGGTGGGAAAGGTTCCTCTCCCCTGACTCAGCCCAGCTCGGGGGTGGTTTAAGGTTTTAAACCCTGGAGCTGTGCACTCTGGTTGTTCCACGAGGTCACCAAACTCGTTCCCGCTGCGTGCCACAGCCCTTCTCCTGCTCCATGCACAATTCCCCGCGAGAAATTGCCACATCCTCAATGGAATTCCTAAGGCAGCTCAGGGAAACCTCCCTGGTTCTCCTCACCTGACCCAGCTGGAAACCACAGGGCAAAGCCTGTGGAAATGGCATCTAAAAAATCTCATTTCGGAGCCTGCTGTTTGTGCAAACAACCCCAGGCCTGAAATAGCAGAGGCGTGAAACTGCACTTGGGTGGAATTCAGGGAAATTCACAGAGCGAAAAAACGACTTTTCCAAAAAGCGAAACAGATCCGGGGATGTGGAATCACGGCTCTGATTCCCCCCGCCCTGCTTCCCACCACATCCTTTCTGAGCCAGGAGAGGCTTTATCCGGGTGGATTTTCCAGGGAAGCAGGGAAGGATTTTCTGCAGCGCTGCCCAGCGCCTGGATCGAACGTCACGGCTGCCTGGGCTCCTTCACCCTCATCCTCTCCCACGGGGAATTCATCCTGGAAATGCTCCCCAAGAAAGGCCAAACATCAGAAAACAAAGCGTTTTACCTGCAGTGGAGGTAAGGGAAAGGTGAATCCCTGCAGACAGCCTGGCCCAGATCCATGCTAAGGACAAATTCCCAGCCTGGGGGCACCGAGCCCTGCAGGGCCCGGCAGGGACAGGAGCCGCTCTCTCACCGGCCTTGTCCTAGGCCGAGATGTTCCTTCCCTGCTCCCTCGCTGGGAGTGGACTCGTGCCTCCTCAGCAAGCTCATTAGGAGGGAATAATTCCCCCAGCCCAGCCAGCTGTTTTAATTAATTCCTATGTTCATTAAGCTGCTGTGCCCTCAGCCCTCCCAGCCCAGGGCAGAGCCTCGGGTGGCAGCTCCTGCATCACCTGCAGCTCAGGGACAGCACAGAGCCACATTTTGTGAGGTTTTGTGCTCGGTGATGGCTCCAGGAGAGCTTGGAGCATGTCCTGGGATATATGAGACCCAAATAGGGGCTCCTGTCCCTGTTCCTGCCAGCTCCAGGCACAAGAAGCGCTGTGGGGTCACCTGAGGGTCCTCACCTTGGGCTGCAAACTTTCTCCAGTTGCTTGCCATCCTCAGCTCCCACCTTTTGTCACTCAGGGCCAGAATCTGGCTGGAGGAGCTCTCAATTGTCTGTTTTTCAGATCCCATTCCCACAAAAGCCCTTCCCAGCGCTTCCAGGAAAACTCAAGCTCCGATTTTCTCCCTGCCTCGAGCCAAACTCTGCTGTCGAACCACTGCGAGAAGCAGAAACCCCTCCAAGAGCTGCACTTCCCCCCAATAAAACCAAAACCTGGAAGGGACAATCCTTTAAAAAAATCCAGTTCTGACTTTATTAGGGTGAAAAAAAAAAAAAAAAGAAAGAAAAAAGAAAGAAACCCCTAATGCTCTGATCCATCTTAGGGCTGTATTTCCACCGGGGCTGTGGATTTGCCGTGGCCCTCGGCTCATCCTGCAGGATGAGCAGCCAGGATGAGCAGGCGGCACGAGCTCCACGTGGGCAGCCCGGGGATGTCACCGCTGTCCCTCGTGCTGCCAGGGAGGGAGGGAGGGAGGGCTCTGCTGCCTCCTGCTCCATCCTCAGCCCCGGCTGCAAATTTAGCAACAGCGCCTGAGCTTCTTCTCTTTGTGCTCTCCCACGTCCTGCCCTGCTCCGGCTCCGTCTGCCTGCGTGGAGTTCTTAAAAAGGTCTGCTTAGCAACCTGGCAGCCTTTGGGCTCCAGCACGAGGCTCCAGTTCCTCCCATTCCCATTCCCATTCCCACTCCTCCCGTTCCCAGCAGGGAATCCATGGCAGGCACAGGGCCCTGCTCCCTTTCCAGCACCACCCCAGAGCCAGGTGAGAGCCCAGCAGTGACGCTCGTGTCACCTCCTGGCAGCCCCACAGCTGTGGGCAGACAGAAGGAGCCTCGTCCCTGCTGCCGCCGCAGGAATATGTAAATATTCTTAAATATCCTTGAATTCCACAGGGAATGTTTCTGTGGAGTAATATCCTCACTGGAGCAAAGGAGAGGTAATTACAGAGCCCTCAGCAAATCTTCTAAGCCATCCAGAGTCCCCCAGAGGGAAGCAGGTGAGACTCCAGCAGGCATTGCACAAGAGATACGGATCTAGGGTGGTTTATTTTATAAAAATATCTCCTCTCCCTTTGTGGTTGGTTCAAGGGAATGGCAAAACAAAGCCAGGGAAGCTCCAAGTCCTTGCTTCCAGCACTCCCAGCCCTGTCTTCCACAGCAGAGCCACCCCAGGACCAGCACAAACCCTCTGGAAAACAGAGACGGGCCTTGTGTTGAGGATGAGACCCAAATCTTCCGGCTCCAAAGTTTGGAAACTCCGCGGTCTCCCCATCGCCTTGGGCTGGGAGCGGAGAGGGGCAGGACGGGGCAGGCCCAGAACGAGCAGGGAGCGCTGGGAGAGTCTGGAGTGAGGGAGAGGAGCAAGGGGGGATGGATGAAAGCACGAGGCAGGCGTGAGTCACGTTGGCACGAGGCCTCTGCACGGAGCCCGGAGCTGTGAGGGCACGGAGAGAATTCCGAGCCAGGCCGAGGCCTCTGGAACAAAAGGCAGCCTGGAATAGGCTCAGGCAGAGCTGTCTGCTCGTCCTGGCAGCACCAAACCAACCTGGGCCGTGCTTCTTCTCTGGCAGAGCTGTTTGCTCATCCTTACAGCACCAAAACAACCTGGGCCGTGCTCTCTGCTGGCTTTTTCCATTCTCAAAACGGGAGCAGGGAGAAGGGAACAACCTCTGCTGCGCAAACCTGCAGCAGTTCTCCTGATCCCTGCGAGGTGCTGACCTCCGCAAAATCCATCTCCTGTCCCCCTCACGCTGTCAAACTCTCTGAGGACACCGCAGTGGCCAGGTGGAAAACCACCAGCACAGAAAAAGCAGAGTTAGGGACAAAGCAGGGCTGCAGGGAGCGGGGAACAACCTCTGCTGTACAAACCTGGGCTGCAGGGAGTGGGGAACAACCTCTGCTGTACAAACCTGGGCTGCAGGGAGTGGGGAACAACCTCTGCTGTACAAACCCGCCCTCCCCAGGGCAGGGAGAAGAGCTGAGCTGATTTCCCTTACGTGGTTTGGGTACAAACCAACACCGTTCCCCAAAACAACTCAAGGGCAGCCCGAGCCCAGCACGTGGAGCTGTGCCCCAGGAGGACATCGGGGCATCAGCACAGCTGAGCTCAGAGCCTGCGGGCACTGAAAACCAGCCCGGGACAGGCTGGCACAGCCACGCGGAGAGGGCACCCAGCCTCGCTGCAGCTCCTGACGCTGATCTGTGTTTGTGCAAGCACCTCGCTCCCTCCCAGATGTTTGCAAAAGCTCAGGAGTTGGCACCGCCGCGAGGAGTTGGCCTTTAATTAACCGAAAGCAAACACAGGCAGGACGTCAGCAGCCTGGGAGCTGCTCTGCTGCCCTGCCAGGAGCTCCCAGCTCCTCGGGGGGTTCCTCCTCTCACATCCGTGTGGCTCCTTGGCTCTGTCCTGTCATGGGGAAAGGGCTTTGGTGCTGCTCCTCTCAGTTCTCCTGATCCCTGTGAGGCGCTGGGCTCCACAAAATGAGCTCCACAAAATGAGCTCCACACTGAGCTCCACAAAATCCATCTCCTGTCCCCCTCACGCTGTCAAACTCTCTGAGGACACCGCAGTGGCCAGGTGGAAAACCATCAGCACAAAAAACCAGCAGAGTTAGGGACAAAACAGCCACGTCAGCCACACTGGAAAGGTTCCCCCAATGTCTGCGTCAGCCCCTAGCTGTCCCCATTCCATCAGGGATGGAGGGCCAGGACACAGGGAATGGCTTCCCACTGCCAGAGGGCAGGGTTGGATGGGATATTGGGATGGAATTGCTCCCTGGGAGGGCGGGGAGGGGCTGCGATGGAATTCCCAGAGAAGCTGTGGCTGCCCCTGGATGCCTGGGAATGTCCAAGCTTGGAGCAGCCTGGGGTGGTGGAAGGTAGCCCTGCCCATGGGATGAGCTCTAAGGTCCCTTCCAACCCAAACCATTCTGGGATGCTAAAATTCCTGTTTGACAGCGTGACCCCAGCTTTGCTCCACACACCCCAAATCCACTCTGATTTCCACCACGTGTATTTCAAAGAGGGATAGTGGGACCAGAGATGATCTGGGAACATCATCACCCCGGAACAGAGGGATAACACACTCTCCTATTACTTTTTAAAGTCATTTCCCCCTCATTAGTGGTTTCTGCCCCGTTTCCCTGGCTCTGGCACCTCCCGGCCTCAGCTCTCCGGGATGAGCAGCAGGAATTAACTCCTGCTCCCCTCTGGAAGTGTCCGTGGGCTGCAGGGCTGGCCCCGGTGGATCTTCAGGTGCTTGGCCAAGTGGTCACTGCGGGCAAACTTCTTCTCACAGGCAGGGCACTGGTAGGGCTTGACCCCGGAGTGGGAGCGCTTGTGGCGGGAGAGCTCATCCGAGCGGGAAAACCTGCAGGAGAAGGGAGGAATGCGGGATCCAGCCCTCACTGCTGGGCAGGACGGGGACAGGGAGGACCCCTGGAACTGGGGAGGCTGAGATCTGTCCCTGCCACAGCCTCTTGGGTCACCGCACAGCCTCCAGAGGACAGGTTTTGTTTGCACGGAGCCCTTCGCAAGCAGAATCTCCCAGCCCAGGTGTGAGGATCCCGAAATGCTCCGGCCTGGGGTCACAGCTGGAGCTCCGTGCTCTCTGTGTGGGCACATTCCAGATGGAAAACTCTCCTGTCCTAATGCTCCTGCCATCTGTGCTGGCTCCTCACAGGCAGGGCAGGGCTAAATCCAGCCCAGCTCTCCCTGAATCCCAGACATCCAAAGCCACGGAGTCACTCCAGCCCCCAGGCCTTGGAGGGTGGCACTGATGAAAAACCTGCTGCAGGTGCCCCCAGGCCTGGGGCTGCGTGTGCCAGAGGAGCAGGAAAGGTGTAAGGGAATTATGAGGGACACACACGTGGTTAAAGGGATTTTCCTGAGGCTTTTGGGACTTTTGGTCCCCTCCAGGTGTGGGAATTGCACAGACAAAGAGTCTGCACTGGGTATCCCTGTGCTCCTGCGCCTCAGGACCGCGGTGGCTTTGGCTTGGAACCTCTGTCCTGAGCTCCAGGCTGGCCGTGTTTGCTTTTCCTCCCTTTCCCTCAGAGTTCCGCCCATCTCCCAGGCAGCTTCTCCCTCCCCAGCTCCCAGTCCAGCCCAGGCTGGCACTGGAAGCTCCCTGCTCTTGTAAGGAATGAGGGGATGCTCAGAGTTTGCAGGGAGAATCTGCAGCCCCGGGGAGAACAAACCTTCTCCTGCCAGTGCTGCTGCTGCGGGCTGGATGTGGAGTTCCAGGAAAGCATTCCCACCCAGGCTCAGCCACCGCCAGCCTGAACTCTTTTCCCAAAAAACCTGCTGGAAAAGCTGCTCCATGGAGGGCGAGCAGAGCACAGCACACAGGATGCTGTGGGTCCAGCCTGGCACCATCCCTTGGTTCTCCATAAACTCCATCCCTCAGCTCTCCTTCCAGAAACTCACCCGGGAAAGGACCCTGGTGATTTCACCCCGGATTTTCACCGGCCAGGAGCTCTCCTGCACCCTCTCCACCCTCGGGGATCCCCCACTCACCTCCAGCCGCAGTTGGGCCAGGCACAGGTGTAGGGTTTTTCCCCCGTGTGCCGCCGGAAATGAGCCTTCAGGTGGGAGCTCTTGGAATACACCTTGCCACAGCCGGGGTGGGAGCAGCGGTGGGTGCGGAGCAGGGCAGGGGGGCCCTGCTGCTGCCTGGGTGCTGCCTCCACCTCCTGCCCGTGCCCCGGCCCCGGGGCCGTGGGCAGGGGGGCGATTCTGACGTATTTTTGGTCCGGGAGGGTGCCAGGGGGCTGGAGCTGAGGGAGCAGGGCCAGGTTTGGGCCCTGCAGGCTGATGAGCAGCTGGGCCACCCTGACACCCCCACCCTGAGCCGGGGGCGTGACGCTGTCCATCGGGAGAGGCTGGATCTGCAGGACAACGGGAATGCTGCCAGCAGCCCCTGCCTGGTCACCAGCAGCGTTTGGGACATCTCCTCCTCCTCCTCCTTCCTGCACCCTGGGGCTGAGCTGTGCCCCAGAGCCGAGCTCAGCTTTGCTCTCCACCTTCCACCCAGCGGGGTGAGGATCCCCGGCCTCATCCCTGAGGAACTCTGCCTTCTCCCTGAGGAACTCCTCGATCTCCTCCAGCGTGGGGATGAAGTCCCGCGAGAGGCAGAAGTCAGGCAGCCTGAGCTGAGCCTCGGTGAGCTGGGCTTTGGGGGTCTCCTCCTTGGCACTGGGCAGGGGGACGCCCTCGGTGTGGCCAGTGCTGCCCACCAGGACGTGGCCAGAGCCCCCTGGGTGGCCACATGTCCTGTCACCGCCACGGCCTGGCAGAAGGGACGGTGGCATCCTGCACTGCAGGGCACTGGCCAAGCTCTCGAGCAGGGACGGGCTGGTCAGGGAGGGCAGCAGGTCCTGGCAGCTCACAGAGACCATTTGGTGACTCCTCCCCACACGCGGCTCTTGGCTCAGGAGCCTCCGCCAGAGCTCAGCTGGGGAAGTCTTCGTTCATCTGCAAGGGAACGGCACCGAGGTTATTTCCAAAGGAGAAAACAAACACGCAAACCTCAACCTTTTAACAAAACGGGCTGGGCACCGAAAGGAAAACAGCAGAACCTGGCAGTGACCTTTGTTTTTAAAGAGTCTGCTGCTGAAAAGAACACAAACGCTGACCATTTTCCTCTGCCGCCTGCCAGCAGAGAGGCAGATTCCCCCAGAAGCAAACTTCTCTGGGGAGTTTTTGGAGGTAAAAAACACACAAAGAAAGCCTTCATCCCTCCCTCCCGCTGCCACCCACGCCGCAGGGTAGCTCTGCGCTGCTGGCTGGCTCGGAGAATGACTCGGGGCTCACACAGGAGTTCGCTGTGATCCAGGAGAGGCTCCTGCGGCTTCTCCGCGCTGCCAATGTGGGCAGAGGCGCGCCCCGACACGGACGCGGGGCTGGATTAACGCTCCCTGCCTGCGCAGCCTGCCCGGGGCTCCGGGGAGCGCTCAGCCCGTGCTGGGGACCGAACACGCTGCGGGTCCGTCCGGGCAGGTCTGCCCTGCCTCGGGCACAGCTCAGAGCCTGGTTGGGGTCAGCCCTGGGGCTCTGAGAACACAAACCCCGCGTGTGCAAAGAGCTGAGGGAGAGAACGGCAGCTCCAAGCGAGAGCTGCGTGCGCCCCGGGAGGGGACTGGGGACCCCACAGGCCCTGCCTGGAGGTGCCCCAGGACCCACAGAGCAGCCACAGCCTGTCCCTGTCCCCGTCCCAGTCCTGCTCCAAGGCACCAAACCACCCAAGGTGCAGGGATCTGTCAGCGTTTAATGCAGAAATTGAGTTTTCAGGGCAAAGAAATCCTTTGTCAAAGTCCCTTATGAACCTTTTTCCATGAGGTTTCTGCGGAGCTGCAAACCAGTCCGGCCAGTCCTCGTTATCAGAGCTCCTCAGGGTCCTGAGAGCTGCGAGAGGGAATTTCTGAGCACTCTGGATGCCATGTAAATGTTCGTCTCCTGAAGAACCCCCACATCGTTCAGAACCTGCCAGGAGCGAGATGTGGGGGCATTCCCAGCGCTGCCCGGTGTCTCCAGCACAGCTCTGCGTCAATAAATCACCGAGAGCAGAGATTGGCACACGAGGGGTGAGGGAGGTGTTCAGGCCAATCTCAGCCTCCAGGCTTCAAATTTTCGTCACAAAATCTGTGCTCCGAACCACCCCTTGCAGGTGGTTCCACTCCTTCCTCCACTCCAGTTTTATGTTCTTTTTCTTGTCTTCTTCTCTGTCTCCTCTTTCTGCAGGGAAAGCCTCCCCCCTCTGGCTACCACAGGTTCTCCTCTCCCAGAGCGTCTTCAAACCCGATTTTCCAACCAGATCCTGCAGAGCAGCTCCGAAAGGGGAGTCTCCATCCCTCCAGCGTGTCCCCAGGACAGCTGAGTCAAGCTCCAAACTCCTCATGGAGTCCAGCCCTTCTGCTGAGCTGACAGCAGGAATAAAAGCATGACCAGAGAGCAGGACAGCCCAGAGGTTGAGCTCCTGGCTCAGGACTAAGGGGATCTGAGTGGGGCAGCCTCGGGGGAGTTCCTGGAGTGCCCTGGTCCTGTTTCCCATCCGATTTGGGGCAGTGCTGATGTCCCAGCGGGCAGAGCAGGGCTGTGGGGCAAGGTGTTCCATTCCATGCCAGCAGACTCTGCAGGTGCCTGTTGCAGGTGTCACTGCCCTGTCAGCCCCGGCATTTCTGCGAAATGCCACCAGCGCTGTCACCCCAAAGCCACTGCGAGAGACGGAGGCCTGACTGTCCCTCACTGCAAGGGCAACGCCGTTCCCAAGCCTCGCTTTGCATTTTCATTCCTCCAGCTTTTCCAGCTCCCCGGAGCCCTGGATTGCTGTCGGAAATCAGCACATGTGCAGCCCGAGCACATGGAGAACCAGAGCTTCGTCCAAGGTCAGCCAACAACCAGCGGGTGCTGGGAACTCAGCCGAGGGTCACGGCTCCCCCTTCCCGTGACCGAGCAGCGGGAACGAACACCTGGAACCTGCCCGGAGCCGGGAATCACCGCCGGCGCCGTGCAGAGCCGGGGCTCGCATGGGGACAAACCAGGCAGTGCCACCAGTGCCACGCGTGGCCGATCCCTGAGCGCCAAGCGATGCCCAAGGGCAAGCGAGGCTCAGCTCCGCTGCAGCTCCAGGGCGAGCTGGGGACACCGAGCCCGGTGCTGCCGGTCCGAACCCCCTGCCCTGCGCCCTGCCCCGGGGAGCGCTGCCGGCGGGACCCCCGCGCCCCCCGCGCCCCTTACCGGCTCCGCTCCCCGCGGCTCCCGCGGCTCC
>VZRN01004309.1:0-55112 GCA_013397935.1 Dasyornis broadbenti
GGAAGGAAGGAAGGAAGGAATAGTAAAGCTCCAGAGCCAAATGTGAGTGGCACAGCTATAATTCTGTATGAAGTAGAAGGTAAGATGGATTGTCAAGGGTCAAAAGGCTAGGTCAAACTCTGCTCATTCGTCAGCTGAATGTCATTTTTGTTTTCCTTGTCACCAGATAGCTCTAAAAAAAAATTGCAACTCTTTCCTCATTATCTAGGACTCAGGTCCCTTCCTGCCATCCAGTATTAATGAAACTGTGCTTCAAGCCTGGCCTTCATCTTTGAGGTTCTTAATGCATTTCTTCCCTTTCTTAAGTACTACAGACTGAGGACAACTTTAAAGATTGCTTTCTCACACAGAGTAATTGGAAAATTGCTGCTACAGTGAGAATTAGTTGAAAACATACACGCAGTATAAATGTCTGAATGAACAAAAGTGTAACTAAATCATAGCAAGTCCAATGCCACACAACAACGTAACTGAATCATGGTTAAATCTCTGCAACTCATATGGAATCCTTAAAAAACAACATGATATAATATTTTGAAATTATGAAATGTACCCCCCCACCAGTTTTTGGCTATAATTACAAGCTAGACACCACTGGAATAATGTTAATACTGAAATGATCCATCAATTTATTGTGAATATGATTTACATATGCCTGATTCAGATTAAAATACAGCAAATAATTCCCTTAAAAAATTAAACATCTAAATTAATTGACATTAAATTACACCTATATTGTAAAGTTTCAGCTGGCTTGAAATGGGATGCCACTCAAAGGATGCTTCCCTTTTATGTCAAAGATAAGTGTGATGCAGTTATCCCCTTGTGAATTTATAGGAAGACAATACGCGTGTTTATTCTGTGCTTTTCACAAAGGGATCTCTGGGTAAATTACACAAATAATTAAACCTCCTCTAAAGACTATCCATACGAGAACTACCTCTGTGTTTACAGGAACAGAATCAGGAACCCTTCAGTGACAGAATGAGAGGATTTACTAAATTAATTTTCATTAAACACATTGCAGCACAGGGTGGTTTAAGTATGTTGACTGATTGACATAATACCTCCTTTTAGCTAGAAAATGACCTTTTAAAATATTTATAATCACTCTTGAGCAAAAACATCCTGAAATCCTGTTCTAAATTGGCATTGAGTAACATTTCACACAAGTCTAATTTCCCTGCACAAGCAAATGTGGTGACTTCAGTAAAACTATCTGCATGAATGCCATCTCAGACAGGGAATTCAAAATGTTTCACAAAAAATATCAGTTTTAACTGTGAAGAATAGATAAAAATAAATGATAGCTCAAAACAAAATGAAGAGGTTTCAAAATGCTTTGTGTGCTATCCATCTGCAACTTGGGAGAGGCATTTCAATGCCTGGCTGCTGCAAGGACACAAGCTAGTCTCCTTTTGCTTCCAGCCACAGACAGAGGATAAAAACCGTTTTAAGTGTATAGAATTCAGCTCACACAGTAGTGAATCACATAATTATTTAAAATAGGCATAAGAGTTGGAAGTAATTAGTTAATCCAAACCTTGAGAACACCTGGCTGTCTTGTGATATTCAAAAGCCAATGGTGAATTTTAAAACAGATCAATTTTAGGAATTTCTGGTATGGGTTTTCAGGCCATGCAAAATATGATGTGCTTTCAGTGTTAGCCAGAAAACTCAGTTTTGATGAAATTAGAGGAAATTTCAACAAGATAAAAGAAGGACAGTGAAAGCAAATAAAGAGAAAAAGATTCTTATACAAAGCTAAGTTTTCCTTCAGGATGATTTTCACTCCAAAGTTCCAGTAGCAACAAAATTTGACTTTTGAATTTTGAGGTCAGATGAAAATGGCAACAATTAAAATTTGAATAGAAGGTTTGTCATTAAAATAATTTTGCTTAGAGCACTGTGTTTGACTGTACATTGTTTTTCTAGCCATATTGTGGTGTGGATATTCTTCCGCATGTGTGCTGCAGTGTATCAGTTTAAAACAGGGAGTACTCTGCACCACTAATGTGGGAAGCATAACTATAGGATCGGTCCCCATGCATGGATAAAAGTAATTATAAAACAGAGTTGGGCTCTGTCTAGGAGAGCCTCTGTTTGTTATGTAAAATGACTGATTATATTAAACCAGCTGCGTTTTGCATGGGGCCTTGTTCACTGAAATATTAATAGATGACATTTAGCTAAACAGTACAACAGAACCATGATAGTGTTCTGAGAACTGTCACCATAAACACACTTTATTTCCTCCAATAAATACTAATTCATAGCAGGCTGTTACCAAACTGTCATTCTTTCACCTGAGAAGTCACAGCCTTTTCCACTGCCCACAGCTCTTAGAAATTACACCTTTTTTTTTTTTTTTTTTTTTTTTTTTTTTTTTTTTGCCACATCTAGCTCAGAAACTGAGGAGGCAGTGAGTCCTTCTCTATCTCTCAGGCAGGAGCAGAGAGCATGGTTAAGTCCCTGTGGATATAACACAAGCAGCTGCTCTTGTCAATAGTCTGGAAGCAACACAGATTGTCAAGCACTACTTCCAGGTGTGGTGAAACACAAAGTTTCAGCTCCGTAAGTGCATTGCTCCCCTCAGTGAGCTGAGGAACATTTGTTAATTGCACAGAATCCAACAACAAATGCTAATTTTTCATTGAAGAAGACAAGACACTATGTGAGCCTTCACACCTGCAGAAAGTCAGGTAGCTCACCTGTAGCACTTTCACTTGCTTCTTTCTTCATACACTGAACTAGCACCTTTGCTCCCTCCTTTTACAAAAAATTATCTTTAAAATTTTCTTTGGTTCATATTTTTTCCCCTCTGTTTCCTTTCATTCTGTGGCCTCCCAGGGCTCCCTGTATGGATTTGCTGTTGACCATCAGACAGCATTTTTACAACAACTCTCATTGCATGAAACTGAAACATGAAAGTGAAAAGCAGATGAATTCCTCTAAATTTTGGCAACAGCACTTTGGAAGCTGTCCACTGAGTTGAATTTTTTAAAAAATTCTATGCTCTTTTCCATATTATTGGAGGCTTAAGTTTTACAGGGGGACAATGAGCTAAATTTTACTCTCATCTTGAGGACTCTTCCATGGCTTTTGGTCTTTCAGTTGTTTTATAATTATATACTGAAGGAGAAAACAGTAGTAAGCTGCTTTATGCTTAAATAGGGTATTAGAAGCACTTTCTTCTCACTATTCCTTTAATCAGACACTAATGGCATTTCTCTTACAGTGTTACCTGCCCACCTGGTTCTTACATGTTATTTTTAATACTGATCATGTAACTAAAAAACCATTTCTAAGCCAACTTTTCTTCACAGAAATTTGTCATCTCACCTCCAGTTTCTTTCTTTTGCTGTTTTGTGCAGTATTATGATCATGCTAACAGCTTTGCTATTGTGACATGAATAACATTTCTCTGACTAACTTAATTCTTCTGCTTAGCTGTGTGTCAATTCTACAGTTCGCAGATCCATGTAATACAAAATACCATCACTTTTCCTTGTCATCAGAGTCTTTTACCAAGCATTTTTCCTAAGTGGTTGAGTACCTTTCCACTCCATCTGCCTATAGCATCCCACTTCATCCCCAATCCTGCTTCATAACTCATACATGATGTGGATTTCTGCTTTCAGAATTTTTTGAGGTTTTGAACCTTAATGTATTGACTGACTCTGTATTCAGTGTCTTGAGGTTTACATTTTCTTCATGAAATTTACATTAACCCGCCATTCCAGCAATTTTACAGCTCTCTCCTGTCATTACTTGGCCCTGATACTACCTTTATGTTCCCATCTAATCTCCCATGATGAACTCCAGGTTTATGGTAAAACAGCATGAAATGACATATATGTTCTGGTCATTCTGATTTATCTATTTCAATACCTCACTTCTTTCTGGGGCTGTGCTTTAGGAGTCCTCAAAACAGTCCTAAAACTCTACACCACGAATTATGCAAATTAATCTCCAGCTGGATTTTCTAAAAACTCAAGGAACCAACAAGCATGGACTTTGGAAGACAGAAGGGCAGGCTCTAGAAGGCTGTAGTAAGAGTCATTAAAACAAACATGTGCTGTGAGCAGCAAGCAATATAGGGGTATTATTTGTTTGGCATCAAAAGGGGCCAGAATTATGCAAACCCAACAAAATGAGCCTTGATGGCAATACTGTCCCTGAAAATGATGCATTTAATAGATTCATTCTAAAATTGGGAAAAACCCTGTACATATAATCAACAACTGGTGAACTCAGAGTTCTTCCACCTGCTTCACAGCAAAAATCAGCATATAAAAATTAAAAGATCATAAGGACAAACGTGGTGTATTCCCACTTCAACTTATTGCTGCCCCTAAGACTTTTCTGTCATTAAGTGACTACTACCTATGTGTGAGCGAACAAGCAGGATGTGACGAAGTGAACAATAGGGCAGAGATGCTTCATTGCATTCTAACATCATTTTATAGCACTGAATTGAAAGGTCTCTAAATACGCAAACCATGAGCCAGATGATGCAATTATCACTTGAGCATAATTCCTATTCACTGAAGGAAATTTGCCTGAATAAGGACTGTAAGAACTTACAAGCTTTCCTTCTTACAAGATTATTCTTTATGCCTCACATACATCATGAGTAGCTGGGGCAGACAACTACATAAAAAATCGTTTAAGGAAAGATCACGGACAGATATGATTTCTTAGAATTGGGATGTAGGGTTTTATAAGAACTTTAATCAGAAAGCTGTGAATTGTATGACTTTGTTGCTTTCATTTTAACATTAAATGGAGATTTAATATGACTATTTTCATTTGTCACAAATGCACATAAGCAAGGCTGAAGGACTAATATGCAGAGACCTGAAACAGATTTCTTCAACAGGAAGCGTTGCATTTTTGCATTCTTAGCAATACTGCTATTTTAAGAAATGAGGATCAAATTAAATGTTTACTGCTGTAACAGTGTTGCCAACAATGTCAGTAAATTTATAAAGAGTTTATAATTTTAGCTGTCCTCCAGACAGTGGGTCATACATGCATTAAAGTAGTCATAATAACCTGTCGGTAAAAATCTCCTGTAGCACATTCACAGGAAAAAAATGTTTTCAAGTTCAGCAGCTCACTCATGCACTAGCAGAACAGTTTCTCCTATGAAGTGGTACAGCCAACCCCGCCAAAAAATAATTTCATTTTGACATGATGTGCTAATTGAGATTTTAAGACTTTTTTTTTTTAAATTTCCAGAATTCCTTTTCAGAATTCACCAAATACCACTCTTAACATACAGTCATTGACTAGAAAATTGCCTGCTCTTGCCTTTAGATCTCTCCCCTAGACAAATAAACAACTACTCATATTTGACATAGGCGTTACTATATATTACCTAATCTCTGTAGTGTGCAGAGAGTGAGACGCTTTCCAAATACTTTGGGAGGCAGGATTCAACAACCTAAAACCTGCCAGTCGGTGAATTGTCACTGTAGCTACAACTTCCTCAGGATCTGAACACCCTCATGGTCCCTTCTCCCCTTCGGATCTTCTCTCCCCGCTGCTGCAGTAAACTGCTTCTTGTAGGATCAGGCCCACCACACTGCTCTTGCTGTTTAATCTCAGCAAGCAGAATGGTTTCCAGGCCTGAGTCCTTCCATGACATCACCTAGCAGAGTACTGAAATCTCAAATACTATTCATCACTCAATCGTTCCTAGTGCTGCTTGTCCCTCCTGGCAGGGTCACAGCACCAGCAAGGTCAGCAACAATCTGAAGTGCAATGTTCGCTGACGAAAACAGAGCCTTCCCCTTTTACTGGCTAAAGAATTACAGGAAATGGTAGTGAAAGCATTCAGCTTTGAACACTTCTGCAGTGAGATGTCACTTGCTGAGATATTAGGAAATACCTTCTCACACACAGGCACACTGGCTAATTTGAGAGATTTATGTTTACCTTTGAGAGGAAGAATTGCCTCAGTTTACCCAGACCGTTGCACAAAGCGGATTACAACAGTCGCACAGCACATCTGCTGATGCCTTATTTCAGAACGCAATATTCATGCTGTGGTCAAGGTGAGCCCAAAGAAGGTGACTCCAGTATTCGGGTTAACAAGCATCCTCTCTCATACTAGCAAATAAAAGATTACTTGCTTCCAATTCAACAAAAATGAGGTGAACTTACTTTTGTCGGTGCAGGGCCTTTGCAACAGCGAACAAGTATTTAAACTGAGCATTTAGAAGTTTCTGGCTGAGTGCTTTCCTTTCATAGAAAAATCTTGCTTTAAAAATCCCAAACAAATTCAACTGGAAACAGCCACTGATGGAGACTCTTTGAAGCTAGTTAGAAAACCAGCTAAATGTTCATAGACAGTTACATAAAGCCATATTAAGGTAAGGGTATTTCTCTCTAACTCCAAACAGAAATTCATAATGTTGGGGGAAAAAACATTGTTCTTGATTCCAGACCCATATTTAATGCCTCCGGAATTAAGACTTGTGTTTTCTCAGGACACCAGCTATTCAATCCACATTGCCAAGTACAAATTTGGTGACTCTGTCTCTAATTTACTAGGGTTGTTGGTAAAGTTATTAAGCACATATCCTGAATATAAGAACATACAAACCCCCCACATATCCACTGAGTTTAAACAGATTATTTCTAAGTTAATATGGATGTTAAGTAAGATTCTGGATGGATCCCTAAAGACTCCAGCTATGAAAAAAAAAACCCACAACCTTTGTTTCTACTGAAGCCAAACTTCATTCTCAACACATTATATAAAAAATCCTGTTCCTTTTGATAAATGATCCTTCTTTTATTCCTATCTTGCACTGTGCTTTAAGGACATATTCTTTAAGTTACCTGGGGTGATTTCTAAACATTTTCAAGTTACATTTAATTTACAATATTATTTATATATAGTTTAGAGTTTTATATCTTAATTTTATTATCTTGTATTTACCTAGAATGAATTTTACCCTCTGGTTTACTGCTTGGTTGTACAGCTCTGGGCAGGAATGGGGCAAGGAGTAGGAAAAATAATTTCTTCGAACAATTACCTGCTTTGAGTGCACTCTGAATGTAAACCTCTGAAATATAACTGTTATTAAAATTTTCAAAATTATGTAAATATAAACTCCTTAGTATATTCAGTAAGAGAAGAAGGGCACTTAATTAAACATTAGCAAAAATGGCAAGTTTTAATGCAACGGTTTACAAAACTTTTAATATTGTTCAGGTTTGGTTTGTTCTTTTCACAACAGACCTTATTCAATATAAAACTTTTAATTAACGTTGTTCCTCAACGAAGCATTGTTGGCAAACAGATTTCTGTACAGCATGTACCTGTTGATCAGAATGATATCCATATATGCAAGATAGCTATCAGAACAATAACGGACAGGCCATGCAAGAGACAGTGGAATGAAATGTCTTCATAATCAAAAAAAGAAGTATCAATAGTTCCTCTATAATCAGGACAAAGTGGAGGAACAGAACCATGTTAATAATTATTCTGGGAGGCTACAGGATACTTGGTATTGATGAGCTTTCTGGCCTTGTCCTGTTATACGATTCACTGTATTGCATATCTCATGTATTATCCAAACCATAAACTCATTTACCCTGCAGCTGCTACTCTAGACTGAATGGCAGGCATCAAACCTTCATAAAACAATTGTTTCCTCTTGCTTTTAAACGTTTTGTTCTTCTTGGTGCAGTCAATGGATTCAATGAAAATCTAAACTTAATGAAAAGAGCTGTCCACTCCTGTGGCAGTTGGTGTTGGGGAGAGGGCTACAGCCAACGAAAGAGTTTAAACAGATGTTGCAAATTATTGCAAAGTGACTGATGCTCCTACTTAAACACTAGCCTAGGGGCTATCTGCAGCATCTGGTAATTGCTGTCTGCATATGGCAGCAAAAGACTCGTGTATCTCAGATGTTTATTTTTTGTCTTGCTTCTGTTCTTTCTGTTTACAGCACTTATTGGTTCCTGTGATTTTCCCTTGGTCTCTATACCCTCAACTGGGCATCTGGGTCTGCTATGAAACCTGTCCCTGATGCTGCCTCTGCAGCGTTCCTCCCTTACTGAATGTTATGGGTTGTTGTTGGACGTCAGAAACACAAAGAATTCACTGATAAAGATACATCTTAAAGCAAAACCTGTCCATTCATGACGACAAAACATGGGCCTTATCCGGCAGTCAGTTCTTGCATGAAAAATTTATCAGTGAGATTACTGTCAGACATCATTTTCTGAAGGAGGTCAATGTTGGAGACTGGACATTAAGGTAGATGGATTCCTAGTCCAATGCAATACAGCAATTTCTGTATCCTTAGACTCACAAAATGACTCACTTTTCAGCTGGAATGGTGCTTTACTGCCACGGCAGTCTGCCAGGCTGAACTTATGGAAGTTGTCTTTTTGCATGTGACTGAAAATACTTTAGTTTTCCACATACCTAACACTCGTTGGTGTGCACTTAATGAGAATTATGATAGGCCTAGTCCCTGCCTCATCAGCCCTTGGTTGCTGATATAATAGAACAGCCAGAAGCTGTCCCAGATGCGAATCTGTGACTTCTTTCTCTTTTGTCCCAGAACGTACCCTATAGTTCTGATAATTCAAACAATAGGAATTATAGAGATCATATGTAGGGACAGTTATGATACATTGACTTGGTCAGCTGCATTGCCATTAAATGGCTTTATGACTCCCTTGACAGGTATAGAACAACTTCAGGTTAAGGAGTGAACAGTTTTGTTATCCTTTTTCAGCTTAAAACTAACAACAGTACATTTCTAGCATGCTGGAGGATAGTTATATTCCAAGAAAAGCCAAGTAGCACACAGTGAATAGACACCTTCCTTCCATTATTACCTTCCTTCCATTATTACTGAAAATTATTCCATGGGAAAATTATTCCCCATGTGAACACTCCCCAGTGTAGTATTGTTCTTACTGATAACATGGATATTATATTGACAGTAATGCTTCTGCAGCAAGAAAAGAGTACAGTGATCGTGCAGCTGTGATAATTCAGAGTCATCTATGGAGCTGTACCTGCACTATTCACTTTGCTGGCAGAATATTAAGAACTGTTGCTTTTCACATAACTTCATGGCTACGAAATCATTCCCTGGATATAGGAAAATATTCATGGCACCAGCTGAACACAAAGCAAATGATCCTATGTCTTCAATGCAGGCGGGCAGATTCCCTCAGACCTGACTGTACAGACTAACACAAATGATCCATCACACGGCTAGTGCTGAGACACATTAGGTGCCTGGCAGGTGGAAGATGGCATGTTGTTTTGGAATGCCATGGTGCATTGGAATTGACCCTTCAAAGCCTGAAACTATTTGTTCCTTCGGTTACAACCCAACCTAGTAATGAAGTAATGACTTGTGGTAGCACTTGCTACATTAATCGTATTTTTGTGTGGTAACAGATGCTGGATGCCCCATGACTGCTGTATTATGGCTCAGACTGATATTAAAGCAAAAACTCAGAGATCTTGATCTACTGCACCTACTTGACGTAGCTGCTAATTTTATCTTTTTACACACAACATTCCTTTCCTTCCGTGACCTTCTGTTTCCAGTCTCCTTCCTAGGCAGAAGTCAGAGACACGGCTGAGGACCTATATGAATTGCACAGCATGAGCAAACTGCATTCTTGCATTGTAGCACAGAGATATCACCTTAATTACTTGCTGCTTTCCATATATTTTTATTGGGTTTTTTTCTTCAAACATTTTTTAATGTTTTTTTTTACCAAGCCCTTTTCAGGTTATTTGAATTTGCTGTTACACTTTCAGCTATAGTCCCAAAAAAGTTATTCCTACCCCACTGTCCCATTCAATCTGCTTCATCTTTTCTCCTTTTTGGACTATGTTTGCTACTAAAGGCTTATTGTCCACAGAACATGATTGATTCAGAGTCATAAACATGCATGATGTTTTGCAGAGAAATAAAATAGACAGATTTCTGCCATGAGGAATTTACATTGTAAAAATTACTTTATTCTCTTCCCTAATTCTCCTCCTTTTCTGTCAAGATTGACAACATCACCTCGATCCCTTCTCCTCAGGCCTCCAATGTAATCTCTAATTGATATTTTGCTCTGGCAAGAAGACTTTTTTATAACTGACCTTCATAATTCTCTTTGTTCCTCACTGAGAAAAAACACCTTTCTCATCTCTGCCTTTCTGACTATTCATAGCTATTTGCTTCAGCCTGTTTCTTTTCCCTGCACTGCAGAAGGATGCTCCAAAGTCAGTAACTATTACTCTCCACTCACGTGAATAATCTCCCTTCACCTGTCTACTTCCACACCAAGTTCATGTCTCTCATTATTTTCCAACTCTCATTATTCTTGACTATAATATTAAAATTATTTTTCTCAAATATCTTCTATTCAACTCTTGCCATCTAAAAATCTTTTCTTTTTAGCCCTTTTCCCATCCTATTTCTGGCTTCTCACCTTCTAGTCACCTACCCTGGTATTGGATCAATTACCTAGTGATGTCCACCAAGCTTCCTGCTGTCAATCTGGAACTCCTAGACACTCCTCACTCAGATGGTCCATACCTCACTCAGGATCCATCCTTCTTTAATCCTCCACAAAGGTCAACCACTTACTGCAACTGCAATGTGAATTGTACTGTACGCATTTGTGGGGTTTTTTTTCTGAGGCTGCTAAAGTTGCTATGGTTTCAAAACAGTTAGGATGCCTCTTCCTTTAAATTTATGGAATCTCAATCCCTGGTCTTTGGTGCAGTGTAAAGGTTGCAAGACGTTTTACAAAACAATGCAATGTAACACAACTAATAATGACATGCAAAAGGTAAGCGATGTACTTGCACTTGGGAAAAATACACTGTGGAAGATTCATATTTAAATAGTAGTAGTGTTCATCACAGCTGTGCTGTCATTAAAGAAACACATAATTGAATCTACAGTTAAGGGATACTGGAGCCTGAATACCAGTCAAACATCAGGAAGTACTGAATGACATCAAAGGATGCAACTTAAACAGTAAGATGCTTCAGAAAGTGGTTCATTTCAGTTACAATTTCCTCATACCTTTAGTTTCTGTAAAATGCTCATTATAAAAATTATTTGCTCATTGTAAAAGCCCTGGTAGGAGTCTATTAAAAACCAACCAGTCATAGCAGGACGCTTTTTTCAGATGTATTTGCATTTAATGTATGAAGGGGGAGGGGATGGATGGAAGAAGTGACAAATTATGACACAAATTTTTATAGTTAAGTAGTGGAAAAAAACTCAACCCACAACAAAACAATCAATCAATCAGAGTTTCTAAAACATGCCAACAATTCTTTAAAACTAAAAATATATTGCATATAAAAAGCAGTAACCCTAATTTGGACCTCTTAATAACCAGTGAAGATGAATTAACATCTGAACATCATGCTGGTGAGTGATGAGGAATGAGAAATCATGACCAGATTAGGTTCATCAGGTTCCTGGTGTCATATAAAGAACTGAACTCTTACTAATATCCACATTGGAAGATTCAAAAGAGTAATTACAAAAGCTGAAATTAGGAGAGAAAAAATCATAGGAAAAATAAGAGGAAAATCATCATTTGTTAGCAAACAGGCATAATTAAGAATTGTTCTGTAAATAAGACGCTAAGAAGACTTCAATCCCAATAAAAGTAATGAAAAATATGGTATTGGATTCTCTTAATTAAGAGAAAGGAAAATAAATAGCACCAATCAATGTGGCTTTATGAAAAACAGGTTAGATGGACAAGCCTGACTGCAGTCTTCAAGAGAGCTACCAGTTTGTTGTACAAAGAAATTGTGATGACATGAACTCCTCAGATTTCTTTTTAGAAAATCAGGCATATACCATACAATATAGTACATGTCAAATGGATTAAGAACTGGCTAACTGACAGTTTGACACTTGGGCATAACTCTCTGAAAGGGGTATTTTTAACAGTCTCTGCATGGATCAAAAGGAGGCACAAGAATACGACCACTGCAATGCCCAAAGAGGTTTACATTTTCTCTCACAATTAATATTGTTATCCAACAAGAAAATATATAAGCACAATAGCAAAATGGCAAATATTGGGCAGTAATAAAAGGTAACCTGACTCACCAATTAAGCTGGGTCTAAATCCATTTTAACACAGCACAAAATATACAATGATACACCAATGAACAAGGTAAGAGGACATATCTCCAAAAGAAGAACTGCCTCTTTCAGGCTAAAGCTGCTTATTTTACTGCATTACAGAGCTTCCAGAGCATAGCTGTTTCCCAAAGAGCCTCTGGAAGCAGAAATATCATGTGCAAGAGGAGAAGAGTAACGTTGTTGTGTGGAAGCCACTGATGTGACAGGTACTGGAGCACTGTATTAAGTTCCAGTGACCAAAGAAAAGAAGTTTTTAAAAATTTCTTGAAAATTTGAAGAAATGTGAGAACTGTTAAAATTGTACACTTTGACTTTAATTTGAAACAAAACCAAGCAAATAATGAGAGAGGTCATTGTACTTCATTTAAAAATTGCTTGAAGTAGGCATAAGAAGCTGAATTCTATGGATATACAGACAAGAAATAAAGAAGATTGTAAGCAATGAAGGCCACTGCAACCCCTTCAAAAATAACACTGAAAACCAGAGGTTTTTCCATTGTTCTGAATTCAAGTGCATGATTTTGCACCTTTCTGGAAGAAATATGCCAGCTTCATTCCAGAGTCTGCTAGATGAGGAATAATATTTTGAACAAAAAAAATGGCTCTATAGTTCTAAGGATCTGAAATTATAAAACAAACCAGAATGTAAAATATATTTTCTGAATAAGAAAGTACGTTATACACACACAATGACAAAATGCAATATAAGCAACATTTTAGAATAGGAAAAAAAATATCCAAACTCTAACATTAGGGATTTTCTCTTTGCTGTATAGATTTTGTGCAAGAACTTGAATACAAAGGGAAGAATATTGATGTCATTCTGTGAAAATCAGGTTGTTGAGGCTGTTTTGTAGTTCTCATTGCTGAATCACTGTATTCACTTCATAGCAAAGAGGTTTTTCCAGTGATTTCAGAGTAACCATCATGTTATCATATGCCTAATTTGCCATGCTTACAAAGTGCTTTGAAAATTGCTAAAACCTAGTTCATCACTTCTTTTTCTCTGAACTCCTTCTGGATCTTCAGTTATTGGATAGAGGCAGCTATTGGATAGGGGCAGAAAGGACTGCTTGTATTGCTTATTCCTACTATAAATGCTGCTTAACAGCTAACGGGCTCGTTTTTAGCACCTTTCCCTCTTAGTGAAGACATCTTCTTCACTATAGGCTCCTGATAATTATCTGTTCTTTAGCCTTCCTTGCTCTCCTGCTTGACAGCACCCCCATTACCCTCCTAATGTACTGTAAAGGTGAAAGCATTGCAGGATTTTATTGTTGCAGTTTTGTGGGGAAAAAAACCCCAAGAACTGAATAGTCACTGAATATAAAAACCAAGGAGCATACTCTTTAAAGCTTTGAGTAACTCAAAAGCATGGAGAGAGAATAAATTTAATTCTGCAGCAGCCAGTTGCTGATAGTCTGCTCACGTGGCTCATAGGCTGGAGGCATGTCTTGATGCTGTCTGGTGCAAATATGTGTGGATTTCCAGAAAAAAAAAAAAGTCTCTTTCCAGTTGTACATGTCTACTCAGGCTCTGCAGAGCAATCTAAGAGAAGCTGTGTCAGCAGAAGGTAAGGAAGATGTTTAGGGGACTGGAGCATCATACAAGGACAGGCTGAGGGAGCTGGGCCTTCTCAGTCTTGAGAAGAAACAGCTGAGAGGGGAGGTAATCCATGTCTACAAGTATCTGAAGGGAGGGTGCCAAGAGGGTGTTAGTGGTACCAAGCAGCAGGACAAGAGGCAATGGGCAGAGACTGATGTACAGTAAATTCCAGCTGAATATGAGGAAGTCCTTTACTATGCAGATGACTGAGCACTACAACAGAACTTGTCAGCACCAGACAGCACTAGCACAGAGAGGGTGTGCAGTCTCCCTCACTGGAGATATTCAGGAACTGTCTGGATGCAATTCTGTGAAATGTGCCTTAGGATGACCCTGCTTGAGCAAAGAGATTGGACCAGATGGCTGCACTGCTGGTCCCTTCCAACCTCACCCATTCTGTGATTCCGTGATTCCAGAGGATATCCCATATTAGTGTGTCCTGGCCTACTCTGGTGACATTTTGTGTTGGTCTGCCCCTCACAGAGAATGCTGACTTTATAGTTCTACAAAGGGAAATGTATGCTGTACAAAGGTGTGGATGGGGGATAAGAAGTGAAAGGAGTTTGTCTCTGAGAAGATGGAAGTTAAAATCAATGCCCATACACACTTCTTCAGTTATGAGTTGGAAATTTTTTTGGTAACTTTTATATCTGTTTTCTCAGAACTGTATCAATTCATTTCTCACAGACCAGTGTGCCTTCCTGGCCTCATAACTGTATCAGCATAGCCTTACATTAAACCAGTAGTTGTATCTTCTTATTTTGCTAATTCATTAATTCAGTAATCACACCTTCTTTGACGCGATAAGATCAAATAAAATTGTCCAGAGAAAAATACTACTAATAATAGTATGTGCAAAAATTCAGAGGGAACTTAGTGGCATAGTCTTGGATGTCTACCCAAAATGTGACTTTATCATCCCAATGGTTTCCATATCAGCATGCAGAGAAAATGCTATGTGGTGAAAACGCTATGTTTGTTATAATCTTAGTATGATATTAGCATTAATTTTATTTTTAAAAATCCTCAATCAAACAGAGAGGAAAAAAAAATTGGAATTTGCAGTAAAGTTCAGCACTGTCACTTCTTACAGTAGTTGCATGCCACCTGAGACATGCCAAGCTGCCTCACTCCATTGTCTTACTAGCAATTACTTTAAAAATAACTTGTAGAAAATCTCTCTTTGGTAACTGAAGAGTTAATCAAAGCTTAGCTGATGTGAGGGACTTCTTCCCTGCAAGTCCTCAGAGACAGTTGTAATTAATTTGATCTTCTCCAGTCATTAGCTCAGATTCATAGTGAGCTCTCTACACACTGCTCTATTAATTCACTGGAGATCAGTTCTCAGGATTCATTTAGTTAAGCAGCACTGCTGGATTACATTTTAAAACCCTTTAAACTGGTTGTAATTGATGTCTGTTTATAGAAGCTTACTTTAATGGAGTCAACCTGAGATGAAAATCTACCATACTAGTCTAAGATAGTGCCTTGCTGTTTAAAGCATGTCTCCAGAGGCATCCAGTTAAATAAGAGACACTGCAAAAGAAAATAAATTCCTCATTAATCACCAAGCTAGTCTTGGCATTTTAAAAATAGTTTTTGGTCTTCCTGACTGCTGGTATCCTGGAAATAAATCTAAAGTAGAATTCACTACTATGTTACGCAGTAACATACGTATTTGTTAGGTAGTAGGACTTGATCCTGAAATCAGTAAACAAAGCTCCTGTTGGCTTCAATGTGAAGTCAAGAAGGGTGAATGTAAAGAGAAGTGTTTTCCTCCATTAAAATCTCAATGCAGCCAGCACACTGGCTGTACTTCTCATTGTCAAAGGGCAACATACTTGGGAGAAGCTCTTCCCAAAATACTGGAGCAACTGGACATGGACTGCATTCTTCAGTTGCTATTCAGCAATTAAAGCATCAGTGAGATAATGGTGTTACTGCAGCTTAAATAGCGTGACTTTAATGTCTGTATTCTGCATACAAACAGTTATAATAATGGCATTTAAAACAAAATACAGAGTCTGGTCAAAAATATACAGCTTGGAGTCACCTTTGAAGCCATATGAGAGGAAAGAGTGCCATTTATTATATTTCCAGCAGAAGACTGGAAATTCAACCAATCCTCTGCAGGCCATTAACTTTATGCATTCTGCTTCCACACTTGGACTATCTCATACCTGGTTGTTTCAAAGCAAAGATAGAGGAGTTTGGGTCTATCCTATCTGTGTGGCTAGACTCAAACTGTGTAACATAAGACAAAATACCTCAGGTAATGTTTTCTGAAGTACCTCATTGACCACAGAGTCCCTGTTTATGGGAAAATAATTTGAGACTATACAGACTTGACTTTCTCTCTAAGCTCAGAATTTTAGCTGAAAGGAAGAACAATTTCAGATATTCACTTTCTTTGAACATGAAACTCAAGGTCTCTTAGTTTGCCATTCAAAAACCACAAGCATCACAAACTAATATTCATACAGAACATGAAACAGGGCTTTGTGTTGGTCTCTGTGACCACAGAAAAAAGATAAACCCATTATTAAGTTATCTACTATTACACCTACTGTTATCTACTGTTCATTTGTAACTTCCTTACAGGGTTGTTGTGAGGCTAAATTAATAGCTTTAAAAACTTGCAAGATCTTGGGTGAAAGATGTTATTTAAATGCAAAATCAAATCACTGCATGACATGAAGAAGAGATTCCTATCTTGCAGCACCCTTTTCTAGAATAATGTATTTCAGACCTCCCTGTGTTGTGCACAAAATACAAAGAAAAATTAATTTTACTAGGTTACTTTAGAAATGACAATCTTAATATTTACAAGGCCAGATTCTCTTTTGTTTTACAGGCAGCAGTTTTATGTTGCTCTGCAGGTAAACAGTACAGGAAACAGCTCTCAATATGATAAAATTTCCCTGGCTATTTTGTCTCCTAAATATTGTGAGTATAGGGGAAAGATCATGTCTACCTTTTATATACGAACAGTAAAGGAATGGAAAATACTGGATACACCTTTTTTTCCTCAAGCCCTAATTGCTGCAACATATTTACTCAGCATTCCTTAGGACCACTCAATCACCCATACTTAAAGTATGGCTTGAGTGCATAGGGACAGCATGTGCTTTCACGAGATGAGACAAATTGCAACAATCTTCTTTAATGTGATCTCATACCACATGAGCCGAACAATACTAGAGGAAGCCAATGACAAACTCGACTGTTTGCTGCCAAATAAAAGTGAGGTGGAAATGGAGGTCGATGATTTTCTTGGTGATGGTGTTCTTCTTGTCAGGAGTGAAAAAGAACTGGGGTGCTACTCACAGCAAAGGCAGTGTGTAATTTTGTTAAGTATATGTTATTCACTGCAGCTTATAATACACACACACAAAAAATCCCAAACCCTCAAGAAAGCAGTTTGATTCTTCGAGACAGGAAAGAATCTACAACCAAGACACAAGCAAGAAGTTGCAAAATATGAGAAGGATATCACTTGCACTTTCTGTATTTACCTTTTTTATTTTTGTAGGATATGCCACCATATCTACCATTCATACCAGAGACTTGATCAGAACCAGTATTTTCACCTACTGACATGAAATGAAAATTCCTCAAATGGTCAAACATTTGATGGTCAGGTGTCTGAACAGTTGCTTAATGATAATTTCCTCTGCTTTTGTTGAATTTGGTGTAATTACTCACTGTGCTCTACTGGCAACACTGGAGATCACACAAATTTTGTCCTGTCCATTTGGGGCCTTACTGCCATCAGCAGGCTTCTCTTCCACTGCTGAGGAATTATTTTAAGGAAGTAAGAATACTTTGAATAGCAAAACCAATTTGCATTCCAAAAAAGAGAGACTGCTTTAGCGGCCCCAGTTTCCATCAGGTCAGATGATAGGTGCAGTTTCTCAGTACTTGTTCTCTGAGCTTAATTCCCCTGCACTGTGAGCAATGCCAGTGTGGTTGCCACACTGAGTTACACCATGGGACCAGGGCAAGATGCTGGAAA
The DNA here is from genome assembly GCA_013397935.1 of Dasyornis broadbenti. Classification (NCBI taxonomy): domain Eukaryota; kingdom Metazoa; phylum Chordata; class Aves; order Passeriformes; family Dasyornithidae; genus Dasyornis; species Dasyornis broadbenti. The sequence continues at coordinate 17,788 of VZRN01004309.1, forward strand.
ATCCAAGCCTCTGTGAGGAGGGAGCTTTCAAGGGCAGCAGGTGGCACATGGACTTTAGCCAATCTTGCAGCAGGACCACCTGGGAAGCATTGACGTCTTCTGTTTATGAAGCACTCCATGTTCACCTGACCATTGATCAGCTCCCAGGGTCACAAACATTTGCTGTCAGGTTGCACCAAAGAACACTCTGAGACTGAAGTATTTCTAAACCTTTCAGGACATTGGTAAACAATGTATTGCTGCATTCAGTTATTGCACACATGCTTCCCTCAAAGGACTCTTAGTGGAAGCATTCCAGGTACAAACATCCATGTTCAGGATCAAGTCTATTTCTCCACACAGAACTGTAGCACCTCTAGTGCTACCCAAGTGTGCCCAGTTTGCACCTATACTGGAAATTTGATCCTAAATTCTGAGAGCCCAGAATGTCTGGTCTGGCAGCATTAAGCACATTATCTACGTGAAATCCCTGCTTGCCATCCTCAGGACACTTGTAAGAACACAGATAAGCTGCTAACTTGACTGAATTAATCTGCATTTCTTTTAGGGAGTCTTTTGGGATTGAATCCTACTGTATCACACTCCTACTCTATTTCTATACCTATATTTGTGCTAAATATGTTAGCTAATATCCAGACTTACAGAGCTTATGTTTATATGAAATAAGGTGACAATTTTTGCATGAGAGTGAAAGCCACTGATTCCTAATAGAAAATGTACTGCTTCTTCCCAATGTGGCAGGTTTGTGATGCAATGCTAACTCCAGTTATAACCACAGAGAGGCCATCCTACCACTGAAATAAGTGCAAAATATCTTTACTTTTTATTTCAGAGAACAAGAGAATTATGGACTGCAAGAAAGCTCCCCTTTTCAGAAGATGTAACATAGTGTTATACTGAAGTGAATATATCTTTTACGTTTCAAAAGTGAAAAGCAGTGGCATTTACTGCCCACAAGCCATAGAGCTCAGTGAGTAATATCAAATAGTTCTGTCTTCATCAATCCATACTCTTTCCAACAATCCTGCTCAAAGCTGCTTCTGGGTGATCATCAGAGTTTGATAAAGTGATTACTAGGTAATGGTATCAAACAACTGTGATGATTAAAAAAGTTACATGAGTCTTGAAGCACTGGAGCACTTTACGTGAAGAATGAGTTTCTCCTTCAACACAATAAAAATATATAAAACAAACTGGGGTTTGAACAGCACATTGGAATTAGGTCATGAAGAAGTAAGTTTATATTTTCTGAATAGCTACAAATGCTACAAACTACTTTCCTATGAATAATGCTATTACTTTAAGTAGCAGAACTGTTTTTCAGTCCCTTTCTTTGGTATGTAGTTTCATGATGCGTGTGAAATCCATACAAGGTTGTTACACCTGTCACTGTGGCTTTCTGCACACCTGGGCTATTTTATGACATTAAAGATTTCTTCTTCTCTACCCAAAGTACAGAAACACAAATCATCTAGAAAACAATTTACAGCTAGTCATGACTTTTACATCCAAAATGTCAAAAGCTGTTAAACATAATTTGAGCTCAGAGCCTCCTTGTGATCCTAAAGCTGAGATGAAAGAATTAATAATCAGTCAGAGTGCTACTGATTCAGATTATATGGGAAATCAGAGTAACCTGTGATATGAAATACTTCCAGCAGCTGAAATGACCACTAAATAAATTGGTGTTTATTATGTACAATTCACAAATGGAAGGCAAAAGATTTACTATAGTACAAATATCATTATCCTGAAGAGAGGAAGGACTTGGAATAAAGTCAAAAAACAGAGATCCCGGGTCATCAAGGAAATCATAAATATAAATATTTGATGGCTAGTCCCCCTCCAACTATCTCTTGATGCCATTCACATGAAGGCTATTTAAGATCTTTAAGTCAACTTCCTCTACAAAACAGACTAAAGATTGGGAATCTTCTACCAGGACAGATTTGTTCCTGCCTTTCCCTTTTTGCTGAATTTAGCAATTTGTGGTTCTCTCATGCTTGTTTAAAGTTTAAGCAACTCCTTCACTTTCAGGATCTGTATAACTCTGTCCTTGCGGCATTTCACATCTTAATTCTTGTCACTCTGTGGCATTTTATGTCCTTGTCATTCTCTGACTTCTGCTCCCTAACTTTCTACATCCTGTCCCCAACATGTCAACTGTTGTTCAAGCCTCAGTTATCTCATCTTCATCTCAGCCCATTCCCCAGATCCATGCTCTTGCACTCAAGCATCAACCTGTTCCTGAAACAATAATGCATTATTTCTGAACAACAGCCAGTACCAACACCCAAGCTATTACTCCTCTGCCTTCCACACAGTAAGTCCTACAGGGCATGGACTCCCTTTATATTTATGTCTTGTACAGCCCCAAGCACACTGTAAGCATTTAATGCATAAAATAAATAACAAGAGACATGCAGCTCTGCTGGAGACAAGAGGGAGCGTTGAAGAAGCTAATCAAACTTGTACGGTGAGAGGTGGGGCTTCAACTTACAAAATACAAAAGATAACTGGGGCAGGGGGGAGGAGACATACAGCTCTTAATATTGACCCAGCAAAGATTGTGGCATATCTGTTATGTAAAGGCCTTAAATAACCCTTGTGAGCACAAAGGCATTACCCTTACGTACATGACAGGCATTTTGTTACTCACCTGAACAGCCCAAATTCCAGAGCATAAGATAACCCTTTAGGTGTCAGAGCATTTTTTAAAGACTTCAAGAACAGAGAAGTTTACCACAGTCCTGATTATTCAATGGTTAATTACCATGGCCTTTATCTAAATGCATCTTAAATGTACCCTCAGCTATGTGCCATCCAAAGCTATAGGTCTGTCTGTTAGACTTACTGATTTACTGTAAGCACAGAAGTTTTCCTCATTAGGCAATTATAGGCTGTGGTCAATTTTCTCTTTTTACAGCTAGGGACTACCAGACTTTTAAAGTTTCCAGATGTAAAGCAACTTTTCAGCACTCCAACAAAATTTCAACCACTTTCCTATATCTTTGCCAATGAAACCATTTCTGATGATGTCTATCAGAAATGCACAACTGCTTTTGTCAGGATCCTAGTACTACTATAAACAGTGATACAAACTCCCTTCTTCTGTCTGCACATAGAAATAGTTCCAGTCATCAGTTCTAAGGCAGTTAAAATGGTTTACATTAATTTAGCAGTTCCCAATAAGTTTTTAGTTCACGTTTCACCATTCAGTATGATACATGCTCAGCCTTGATCTTGGGCCATATTAATCATTTAAACAATAATGTTGCACAATGCTAATTTAACTGCTACAACACAAATATGAGGCTGTAGTTCTGTTCTTAGGTGTTTTGTTGTGTGGGGGTTTTTTTGTTTGCTTGTGTGTTTGTTTGTTTTAATATTAGAGACCTAATATGCATCAGCAACTGCTTTTTTTGTGCAGACGTTGGAAGGCAGCCTTTGCCACACTGACAGCGACTCAACCCAGTACTCCCCAGCCATGTGTGACCTGGCTTGGGGAGGTGACATAACATACAGGGTTTGTCGACCACCAGAACAGTACAGAGCAGCAGTCATGGCATCTTTGTGGTCTCACTAAAGAAAGTGCACCTTTTCCAGCAGGACATCAGAACCACACCTGTCCCAATGATATATTCTTTCAGTTGTCTAAAGTTCATCCAAGTACCAGAGATGCGTCTTCCTCTAAAAAAGTGCCAGTTCAAAAAAAATACTTCTCCTGCTTTAGTTGTTTACAGTATTGATTTTCTATTATTTTATCTATGATACCATCTTGGTGGATAAATAGGACAACTTAGTCCTACAGTAAGAAGCCTCAGGCTCTGAAGTTTTCCAAAACACATCACTTATTATGTTTTAAAATCTAAACAAATAAAAAAAAATCCCAACAAAACAAACAAAACTAAGCCCCGAGAAAATACGTCTGTTTATTCAGGTATGCATCTTTTTTTTTTAAACAAAGTTACCATGAATACAAAAAAGAGATGTGTTTATTAATCAAAAACTCCTTTCTTAGATCCATCTTGACACCTTTGCCATTTGAATGATGTGGCTCAACATTTTTTAAATTATTATTATTTATACATCATCACAGGTGAACCTGGTGCTTTACAGAGACCTAGAATGACAAGACCCTGCCCTGAGGTGCTTACAGTCTAAATTAGACGTACACAGTGAAAGACGACAACAAACAAAATGAGGTGTGGATTAAGCATATTACAACAGGGAAAGAACAATACATGCTTCCTTATATTTCTAATAGGTGATAGTGTGTCTATTTTCTTCAGTTTTTTGATTTATATTTCAGATGATTTTATATATATATAAAATACACATAAAGACCAAGAATTAGAGGAGATGTTTGAAAAATGAAGGAAACCCAACTTACTAAGGCCCATCACAATAAGGGAACCCATCATGTCCATCTCGTGTTCTGTGCTAGGTCCTAGCAGCTAAATTATGATGGGAAGAAAGTTAAGGGAAGGAAACCTGCACTGTGACTTGCCTATAGAAAGATTTTATCACTCACTGACAACACTACAGCACATGGACAGACTGCTTAGTTTCTGTTCTTTTACAGATAGATTTGGTTTGGAAACCATTTACACTTGGGGAGAAATACCAGCATTTCAGAATCAGAAACAATTTTTTCATGTGAAATTAAATCTAGAAGAAAAGGGGGGAAAAGGGCTTGAAAAACGTGTTCCTCAAAACATTGCACTTGAATATTTTTGTAATTTCTTTGCCAGGGCAAGGGATCTCTCTCACTACATGATTTCACAATGTTGTTATTCTTGAATGGGATCCCTGGATGTTATAGTAAATCTTAACAATAGGAAGCAAAACCACACAGCTATATCTTTAAAATCCACCTGAGACATGATGTGGCTGATTAATCAAAAAGTCCTTTCTTAGATCCATCTTGACACCTTTGCCATTTGAATGATGTGGCTCAACATTTTTTAAATTATTATTATTTATACATCATCACAGGTGAACCTGGTGCTTTACAGAGACCTAGAATGACAAGACCCTGCCCTGAGGTGCTTACAGTCTAAATTAGATGTACACATATTTATATCACTACTGCTGATACAAAATTCCCTCTCTAAGGTGTGGCACTGAAGCTGGATCCCTCCAGACATTAATGTAAGGAATAAACCACGTGTGGATGGGAGTAAAGAAAAAGGAGTTAGGGTCTTTGTTTCACAAAAGCCTAAGTTTTCTTGTATGGCATTCGACCTATTGAACATGCCATACAGTCTCTAACCATGGCTCTTGGCAGACTTTTACAATGTTTAGAGTGACCCTTCCCTCCGTGCATCATCCCAGGATTCAGAAATCAGCAGTCAAGGGACTTCCTCAGCCTGAAGTCACATGTAAACTATTGAATTTAATTATTATGAAAAAAAAAAAAAACCCACTAAGCCAATCCTTAAATTAATTTATCTAGTCCTGTTTTGAACTCATTTACACTTTTTGCTTCCACAGCTCCTCTGTGGCTACAAGTTCAACAATTAAATTACACACTATGAGAAAAAGTATGTCCTTTTACTTGTTTTGAAGCTATTCTGTAACAATTTCAAGGGGCAGTCCATGCCACTTGTTTTGTTGTTCTGTGCAACTCATGACTTACAAACTTCTACATCCTACTCTTTCTTTGTTCTTTTAAAAGCAAAGAAGACTAATCTGTTACATATGCCCTTGTCTAAAGCCTGGCATTCACTTGCGAACATCTTGGTCACGCTTCTCTGGATCTTCCTAGTTCTGTTACGTTCTGTGTCTGCATTAGTAACCAAAACTGGGGAAGATACCCAGCATGTGAGCAAACTACTTTTCTGAAAACTAGCAACATAATGCTTTTTGCTTTTGCTTTCTCCCTTTCTTTCTAATAATTGATAACACTTCAGTGGTCATTCCTAATAAACTGATTCTATGTCCCACCTCACTGCAAAACTCATGACCATAACAAATCTCTTCTACTTATTTAATTTGTACATACTCTGAGGTGAGGTGAGATGGACTACTTGACATCTTGACTTGACATCGAGGTAATTTTGGGTATCTTTGCTACTACCTTAGGAGGCATCTCCAGAAATGCTATGATCAGTCAAACAGGGCTCTTACTCAGGGCTGAAACCTGTAGATCTCTTTCCTGAGATTTCTTCTTGCTCCTCACATGACAGAGGCTTCATGATAGAGAACTGATGTAGCAAAATAGAGAAACAATAAACAGGATTGTTTTTGCAGATGGTTTGCTCGTGTCTGCTTTTCTCTGTTAGTCCTACAGCAGCATAATATGATTTCTTTCTCCCTTTTTGTTTTTTTTTTTTAACCAACAAAGTAGCAGATTCAGAACCCAACATGACTTGCTCTTCGGTACAAATCGGTCTTCATCTGATGAAGAATCTGCGTCTTGATTTTCACACACAAAAATTAAGGAATTCAGTAAATTTCTTCAAAGCTTACTTTTAGCATATTAAGTGTTGTCATGCTTACTAAAGTTATGTATTTTTTTATCCTGAAAATACTTCATTGACAGCAATGATAATATTTAAGAAGTAAGGAATTTTTCAAGATAGGTAGCTATGCAAGCAACAAACTTGGAGTCTTTAAGTTGAAAAGTGTATCTACTTTACATTTAGATCATTCTTCCTGAGAATATTTTCAATTTTCAAACTTGAATCAAAAAGAATCAAACACCTACCTTTTTGAGAACAAAGTTGTAAGAAATGTTTAGCAAGCCTACACACTTTCAATTATTTTAATCTTCAGTCACAAGTCAATACTTGCAGCACTTAATCATTTTTGATTCTCTTCCTTGAACTCCCTTCAATTTATCAATGCCTTTTAAAATACAGACTTTATAAGATGTAGTGGAGTAATTTTTTATGAAGAAATGAGCGGTCATTAGCAATGTGCTCAAGTGAAAATAAATGTCAAAGATTAAATATACTTTTGAATAAAGGGTAACTATTATTTCATGTTGATGAAAATCAGCTTTTCCCCCTTCCTGAAAACAAAATAAAGATTTCATTAAAATTGCATTCATTGGACTTTTTGAGGAACTCATATGCGTGGGAGATTGGGCTTATTTTTCCATGTATATGTGACTGGATGTATTTCAATCAGATGACTGGATCTCAATTATGCTACAACTCTACTGAAGAGTCAAAAAAAACCCATGTATCAACAGGCTTTTTGATTGTGTATGATTTTCTGCATTATTTACAGGTTGGCTGGCGTTCAAATTAAGTTTGAGAAATTAAAAGATTGGAAGCAGTCAAGCAAATTATTATGTCCTACTTGTACATACTGGTCTATGCACATTAAGGCAGTCCTGTACCATTCATTCCTTGCTTAGGGATATCTTGTTATTTCAGTAGTAAAACAATTAAGTTTTTCCTCTCCAAGATGACACATTGAACAAAGCTAACTCATGGAAACTGCTGTGAAGCAGCAGGGGACTGAGGGAAGCAGGAGAAGGAGATAAAAATCAGTACCAGCAACAAGTACAGATACCCTCTGCACATTTGCTCAAAGTGACACTGATGAAAACCAAGCCTTAGCTAAGATCTGTGAAGGCAGCTCACTACCTTTGTCGAGGAGACATAAGCTCATGGTGGTACGACCTCCAATTCCTTGAAAAGCCAGGCTACAGGGGTGAAATTAAGCCAATTACATTACTGCTTATGGGACAACTATTCTATTGGGCTTCCAAGTATTCAGAAGGCAGTATCTGTAAATACATACATAGTTTACCTGTACAGCCCGCCCTAATGCTTACTTAGAATAGAAAAATAACCTATTAAGGGAAGCTCCAGCGGTCCAGATTAGAGCACAGAATTTGAACTTGAAGTTATACTCTCAACTTAATGAGAGCATACATTTATGAACACAGATATTTTAGATGTAGTTGCAAATTTAGGCCTGGTCATCTAAAATGGACACATTTGGAACTAGTGACTTTCACTTCAGCATCTTTATTTTCCTATATCCAAAGACCTCTGAGAGTTTTGGTAGGAAAACATTTTGTGTGAAAGGAGTGGTTATCTTTGTACTCATTAAAAACGTTTCTAAAATATATGTTGACACTTGAGGCCAAATTCACCCGTCTACATCTCTGCACCTCAATTAATCTTAGACACCATTGGTAGCCAGTGGAAAATGACAGGCATTTCTTACAAATGACTCACACCTCAGTCAGCTTATGCAGTTGCTCCGGGTGCTTCTCTGTGTGTCCTAACTCCAAATGGCACTGGCACTTAGGGGAATCATGTTCCCAAAGTACACGTCTCAAGTAAGTTAATTGGGAAGAACAGAGGCGTTTGTATCCTGTAAACTCACTTGGAAATTCCAACTCTCTTTCAACAGACAACGCAAGGCTGCTACATTTTTTCATCCCGGGAACTGGCTGCAAGTGACACCACCTTTGGGGTTATGAGCCTTTTTGGAGGAGCTATCTCCAGGCATCCTGAGTTAAGGTTTTACTAGAGACTAAATGTGACATTCACCTCCAGTTTTAGATCTGGCATTCCCCTGTCCTTCTGAGTGCTCCTAGTAAATGAGAAAAACACCTCGAAAATTCACTCTTGCACCTCAGTGAGGTATTCCCTCTCATGTGAGGTGAGAAGATGAATTTTAAACCTGGCACAAGGGAAAGAGGCTCTGTCTGAGCACATAACTACTCACCCAGATATTTCTAAAGCCACTCATGCTTCCTGGAAAAGACTTATTTCTTTGAAGGTGGACTATGCTGATCTGAAATTGGACATGTCTATATTACTTCCTGCAAAACTGCATATCCTTTCTGAGGGGCATAAATTTCTTTTTTATTACTACAATGATGCAAAGCAATTTTAAATGCCTGGAGGAGAGAACTAGAAAATACGAATGAAAAGGAATTGGATGATTCATTAGAGTCCGAAGAAATTTGACGGGCAATTCCATAATTCTAGACTTTTAATTTAATTGCGTCTCTATTAGTTTTTGCCCTTCTTTACCTTCACAGAGCTTCATAAAAAAGATAATTTTTAAGAGGTCCTTATCTTACAGCACCTAGTAAGAAATATAACACTGTTTATTCTGTTTGGATAGTACATTTGAGTTTTGAGGTTGGTGATTTATTAGACTTCTCAGGTACTAGCTATACCTGTATACCTGCAATGTCCCAATTCCTGTTCCAGTAAAATTATGCCTTTGACATAAATTCCTGACTATTTGTGAACTTTATAACATTTTCTATGGCTAGGAGATGAGTGCTACGACCTCTCTGCTTATTTGCTCAGGTATTGGCTAAAATCTCTTCTCACTTACATTGCTCCAAGGCACAGGAGTGCTGCTGGAATCAATGGCGCTGTTGAGGATTTACACTTGTGAGCACAATCTTGCCTATATCTGTATACAGGTATTCTTGAGGATATTGTTATGGTTTGGATCAAACTATGAAATTAATCATACAATAATTAATCTACAGGTTTTCCTTGATACTAAACATCTGCCTATCAGGTTTTCAGTTGTTACAAAGAATCAATTTATATGAGACAAGGGTCTACCATCCAAATTACAAATCTGATTTAATTTCTCTTTGATTCAATAGGCTTTGATTCACTCTTATCACATTCATTTAGCCAACCTTTTCTGAAACGTATTCCCTCTACTCTTATTTCAAAGATTTGGCTGATTTCTGTGTTCATCACTGTTCCAGGCTAAGGATCATCTTTAATCCAGCTACTCAAACAGAAGCAGCCAAATGCTAAAAGAGACTTCCTTATCACTGGACAAAATAAATTGATTAATTAGGTATCCTAATTTCATGTATATAAACTGCAAACAGTTGAGCAGAAATTATTCACATGTTCAAACATCATATGCACAAATTATCCCAAATGCCACCACTTCTGCAGAGCAAGATGGGAAAGATCTTCAGAGAAATACAGAGCAGGAAAAAGATATATAGGTGCACTTAGACTTGAACTACTTTCTTAAAAGTGATTTTTGCTACTCCCTGCTATGTTTCTACAACATGTAACAACCATCTCTTATTCTCATAGCCACCTCACCCCTATATATTTTTCCTTCATTTACCAAGCAGCTTTTCATCTCATACAGAGTATTTTACAGAGATAATCTACTATTAAAAATTGTTTGATTTTTTTTTCACAAGTCCTATCACCTACTTTTTCAGAGAACCCATACTACTTGTCGTTCTTCCTCAGCAGGACAATTTTACATAGATTTTTTTTTCCCCCATTTTACAACTAGTATCAAAGAATCATCTTCTTTGAGCACTGCAGTCTACTTCTGCTCCATCAAAATGAAAAGGTTATGAAAATTAATAGTGCCCAGAAACACACGACAAATATAAAGTTCCTGTAAATTCATTAGTAATTTCATGTCAGCTAGGAGGAAACAAGGAACAAACAGTTACAATACTTCAATGGTGACTGTTTGTTTTTGAAACAGTCCAACAATAGGCTCGGGGGGTTTTGGCTATTCCCATGTCAATCACTGACATGTAATTCTCCGTCTCCCCATTACTCCTTAACTGTATTTAGGTAATTCTTAAAACCATTGACTTGACAATTTTATCCCGGACCCTATAAATATGTTTTCTCAGCGTGACTCAATAGAAGTGCCCCTGTCCTTAATATTGGGTACTTATGGAAGTGTATGCATCATTAAGGGGGTGTGAATACATCTATACAAAGAGACATAACTCTCTAGGTACAGGTATAGGAATAGATATAGCTATAAATATAATTAAATCATTCAAATAATGTGTGAAATGAACCTAGGATATAGCTTTTATACTTATCTATTTTAGCTAGTGATAAATGTTAGAAAATTTAAACTGTAAATGCAGTTGTTCATTTTTGCAACAAATGAATTATTACTATTACGTGTCTGTAACAAAGCCCACGTATGCATGTCATGCTTATTGTATTTCCAGAAAAAAGCTCATTTCAGAGAAAAAAAAGTCGCTGTGATACTGTAATTCCTTTGATTAAAAAACAAACAAGCTAACTAAAAAATCAAGAACCCAAACCAAACCAAATCACAACCCAGGACAAAAGAGCATCCCTCCCTCTTATTCTAAGATATGTTCTACTTGAAATAAAAGTAATTTCCCAACTCTAACTGTGAGGGAAAGGTAGCACTTACACCGCCACTGTATTCAGATCAGTATGTTATTATAACCTCAAGAGAGGACATAGGCAAGTTTGGGTGAGGAAGAAGAAAACAAATCTAAAATACTCCCTTGACCAGGGAGGTCAGAGCTCTTTTATCCCCAGCAGAGCATTTCCAAATGAAAAAATATGAGTCTCTTCTCGATGCACTGAACACTAATCTGCCTATACAACAGAACAACTCCTTCTATATAAACATTAAACATTTATTTGTATCCTGCATAAATAGAAACAGAAGCTGTGTTTCTAACATCTGTCATTGGTGGAATAATCATGCTGCTGTGCAATTATTATGTTGGGATCCTTTTACAAAATGAAAACAGCATTCATTCGCAATTATTCATTACAGTAGGACCTGCTCTCCTCCTGTGATTGTTATTTAAGATGAAACAGCTCTCTTGTTTTCACTGACTAAAACTGGCTTATCAGTGAGCTTTTTGCTTACAGATAAATTTTCCTCTGGGTCAGTTCAACTTAATCTTAAGAGGTTGCATTGCATTATATTATAAATTAATTACATGAACTGCCTGCAGTTTAATGCACTTTAAGGAATAGTTAATGCACTGCTGCAGTTCTTGGTGACAAATCACTCCTTGTGCTATTATTTCAGACTCACACTGGTTAGGATTACTCCTCTGTCTCCTCCCATTGACATGATCCCATAACAGGATGAGTGCATTTTACACTAAACATTTAAACAATAAAAGCAGAGAGAGAGAGGGAGGGAGAGGGAGAGAGAGAGAGAGAGAAAGAGTGAGTGTGGGAATATTAATGAGCAGAAGAACTTCACGAGGACAGCAATGAGATGAAAGCAACGTTGCTATTAAGGAATGTTTTCACTCCTGCCTGTCTATCACAAGGCTGAATCTTTAGATAAGGGTTTTTCAGCATGATACAAGATGTTATCAAATGCTGTTGTACAATATTTAGTCTCAAGGGCTGACTTAAAAGAAATGGCATCAACTATAAAACAAAACAACACATCGCCACCAAAGAAAAGTGGAAAGCAAGTGCAGCAAAGGGTTCAAGTTTGATGCACAGTTATTATCACAGCTCTGCTTTCCCATAGAGCTGATTTTTATCTGTACTGGATATCACTGATAAGTATACTTTATGTCTATACGTGTTTGTGTGTGCGTGTGCATTTCCTCCCTAAAAGGGGACCGTGAAAGTGTAGGGGGGCGAGAGAGTATAAAATTGAATGCAGGCTGCCAAGATGGAAATGATATTTGTTTTCTATCACACCAGAGATGCACCACTCCAGCTTTTGTCCTTCAAAGCTGTGAGAGACCACGCTTTAATGCCTGCAGGTTGACCATGCATTGTTATTATACAGTCTTCATGTTCACATCATGTGTCATCTGACCAAAGGAGAGTCTACAAAGTGAAAGCCTCATGCAAAATTTATGCTTATATGGCTGTTTCAGTCAGTGGAAAAATCAATACTGCAGGCTTGATGCACAGAAATGACTGAGTGCTCTCTGACTGACACTAAAAGCACTGGGAGATTGAGGGGCTGCATTTGCCGTTCAAGGAATTGAGTGTATTAGAGCTCTTATAATAGTCTGCTCACCTTATATTAGCCTTTCCTTGGGATTATTTTTTGATAACAATTATGATTGTGGGGTTTAAGGCAATTACACTATTACAAAGAAAAAGCTGCTTTTTATGTCCTGTAAAGCTGTCATATATTTCACACCACAACTGCCTTCCAATTATTTTGTTACAATGCACTTTGGAAGCAAAATGTCCTAACTGATATATATTAGTCCTTTATGTTTTATAAATAAAAATCAAAACTGTAATGTAATCCTTCAAAAGAAGCTTCTCAGTTTCCCTGATGTTATTTTAAAAAGAGTAAAATGCAATGTGTGTTGTAAGTCTTAAAAAAGACATCCACACGAGCTGTTTTTATATGGGAGTACAACACAAGACAAGGATATTGCTGAGATTGTGCAGACTGTTGTGTACTAATACTGCCCATTAAACATGGATGCATATGGTCCACAAAGATGGAGCTTAACAAAAGAAAAGAAACAAACAAAATCTATCCACTCAGAGGTTTTTTAGAAAAGCATTTTCAAGATGCAGTTTAATGTTAGAGTGAACATCCTGCCTTAATGACTCAAGGAATTAGGCATAAAAGTGGGTATCGGAAAATGGACAAAATTAATGTTTGAAATAAGAAACAAACTCTGGTAATCTACTTTCAGAAAATTACATATTTTGTCTCCATCAAAAAATACCTCTGGTCAGAACAGGAAAGTATACATTTCTGTCACTGTAAATACAGAGAAATATTTTATTAGATGGCATTACAAGCTGGTCAGCAATGTCTTCTGCTTTTATTATAACTTATAAATAATGAGCAAAATTATTAATACAGATTATAAGAAAGGACTAAGAAATGCATTGCTAGTAGGTTTAGAAATCCCTAATTCCACAGGAATAGTAATTATATTATTGCAAAATACACTTCACTCCTATATTTAGTTTTCAGACATCTATGCACTGAGGTGGGTAAAAAATATGGCCTTTTCTAGCCATAAACAAAAGAAAAATTGATGAAAATAAAACACACCAGCTGCCTTGCAATGCACTGGTTATTATGCTATAGAAATACAGTTAATATTATCAAGTTGAATTCTTACAAATTAAAAAATTACTAGCTCTGCAGCTCCTGCAGCAGAGCCAATGCCACCTGCAAGCAGCTAAGTACAGACTACTCTCCCCCACAAAGTTGTGTCTAATAGCTAAATCGTGCCATGCAACCGAGTGTCCTAATTACCCCTCTTCTAAAGCACAAATTTCTGCTACTAGGGCTTGTGAATTTAGACTAAATTTGCCATCAAGTTTCTGTATTTTTGTGTTGGTATGTAGTGGGGTTGCATGACCCTTTTGAGTTCAGAACCCCCAACAAACAGCTGCCATCCACAGAAGCTGCGCTGGTACAGCTATAAACCAGCTCTGAAGCCCCATTCAATACGTGTCATCCACGCCGGGCACCACTTCCAAGACATGAGATCATCTGCTTGCAGTGACTTCTTTAAAAATGCTAAAGTGGCCAACTTCCCTCAGATCAAGGTCCTGTGTTCTGGTTTTATGTCAGGCTAATTCTCTACATGAAATGAGTAGAAAGTTTGTCTGTGGAATTAATGCACTGATTTGGGCCCTCCTGGAACACAGAAGGGACAGGTACTAGGCTGATTATGTAACTGCATCAGACCTACATGGGCAGTGAAAAGGAGACTCAGTGAATTCGATTTGGTGAGAGGACAAATTTTCTTCTGCTTGCTGCGAGAAAATGGAAGGAAGAAGGAGGGCTGACTTCGAGAGCAGATAGCTGATTGACACCTGGCAGGAACTAGTCAGTGTTGAGTCCCAGTGTAGCTCTATGGGAGTCTGTCAAGCCCACATTGTCTCTGAACAAATGCTGAAACCAACTTCTTCCTGCTGATTGGAATAAAACCCCTACAGGGAACACACACCGACAATACACCTAAGAATGTGGATGTTGCCATGGAAGTCCCTAGCTTGCCCATGTGTTATACCACCAAGGGGAGAGGTGACAGAGACATATGTGGGGGACAGGACAGAGAAATATGTGGGGCAATGCATTGCTTCTACCTACAGAAGTTGTAACCAACAGCACAGAAAAAGGCCTCAGAGTTTGAGGATGACTTCTGGTAAAGTAGGATTCTCTGGTTTTGTCTTCTTTTTTTTTTTTTTTTCTGAGTAATGAGACACCTCTCCAGTAGATTATTTAAAAGAAGAAACAAAAAGAGGAGGAAAGATCACAGATAAAATGATAAAATATATTGGGTTTTTTGATGTCTCTTTTCACTCAGCCTAAATGATTAACAGGGTGGATAGGTAATCTCGACTGGAAATAAAACAGCACAACAGCCAAGAAAACAGCCATTTTAGCTCTAAGTGAAGGAATGAGAAGACTGAGAAAGAAGACTGATCTCAGAGTCAGAGATGACTGTTGCTGGAAGGAATCAACACCATCCTTTTTACAAATTAATATATTCATCTTTGTTAGGTTTTGTGCCTCATCAGGCATGCAAAATTAAAGAACAAAGTCTGTGCACAGAACTCATTAGTTGAAGGTGTCCCACCATCAGGCAGCTGCTAAGATGAAAACCAACTGCTCTGTTTTCAAACTTTTCCTACAGAAACTACTCTGGCTGCAGGTTCCTCACCAACTTACAAGATCTGGCTTAAGGAAGATGACAAAACCAAGCTAGCAAAACGTCTCCCTGAAGGGAGTCCAAACTTCAGGATCCAAGGTAACTGAGGAGAAGACATGGTTGACTGTTTCTACAGTGTCATCTTTTCTTCAATTGTCCATATCAAAAACCATTCACTATGCCCATGAAAGAAATAGCTATGATTATCTCTGCTCAAATCCAGAAGTTCTATCTCCTAGTCTTTCCACAAAACAAATGAACTTACAAAAATGGCATGTTAAAACCATATTATAAATAATGTTTTAACACTCAAATACTGAAAAGTAACAGCAACTAAGGTAAAGGTCACTTTTTAAGTACTAATGTGTTGAGTACATCACAAGACACACAGGTTTCTCTTCAGTTTACTGAGAAAGTATCTCCTCACATATAGACATGGAAAAAGTGTGTGCTAGTATCCACAAACTTATTCCACTGTCCCCACATTTATAATGTTTTACTAGCAAATTTTGGCCACATAGATGGTGAACTGAGAACTTGGCTTATTACACAGCAGCTTGCTTTTCTTCCATTGTGAGCGGCTCTCATGCACACAGCTAGAACTGGGAGCTGCCCAAGACAAGAACAATTGTTTTAATGTGCATTCGTGAAGATTCTAGCATGTGAAGCCTTTGATCAATGCCACCAAGTGCTAGTGGGGTACAAATAAACCCTAGCACTACCAGGTCTACCCAAACAGTTAAATGTTACCTAATGTGAAAGGTACTATAAAAATACAAAGAAAAAACCAAAACGTATAAAAGATGAAAGTGCAAAACTACTGTAGGGAGAAAGCATAGAAAGGAAACAAGAAATTACACATATGGTGTATTTCAGCCTGTTAAATGAAAAACCTGAGCACTTTAAAAAAATATTTAAATGTATGCATATGCACATATAAAATATGTATAGCTGAAGTGAATATGCATATCTGCCACTATCAATAATCATTGCTAATATGTCCGTAGCATAGATATGAGTAAGTGGGTGACCTGAGAGTGAAGGCAAGAATAGTACATCCATGCACAAGTGGCTGCTAATTCAGAAGAAGATGCTCAATACTTTTTACAGAGGTATTTTCATTCTACATCAACAGATTGACCAAAAGAAGGGAGAAGATATGAGCAAACTTATAGCAAATGAGCAGAACATTAATGACATGGAATACAAATATTTACAAAAACATGGTAGCAGTGCAAGTCTTCTCAGGAGACCAGACTGAAAAGTATACATCCTAGCAACTGAGCTCAGAAAGGACATGGATCTTTAACTGGGTGTGTTATGAAAGGGAGAAGGAAAATGACCAAAATAAGAGAAATGTTGCAGAAGTTTTACTAATGGTAGAGAGCAACTATTCCAACTGTTTGGACACATTAGAATGGCAAGTTTTGGTTAAAGCTTGTATGTACAAGGGAAGAAATAGAGAAGTCAAAGACAGGTTAAGTGACAGACTAATGAAGGGCATGTTGCCAGAAGTGACAGACAGTGGTGAAAATTAAGACATCTCTGGAAAAACAAAATGTCAGAAAGACAACCCAAGACAGATTTCAGGAAGTCAGGGGAGGATGGATACACCCATAAGTCAAAGCTGTGGAGACCCTAAGTGAAGCTATGTCAAATATATGTTGAAATTAGCATAGCTTGCAAATAAATAGGTAAATAAATTTAATAATTAAGGAGCAGTTCATGTTATCGGTGTACAAACAATAGTTTCCTTGCCTCAAAGAAGCACAGCTTGTGTAATGCCATTTTCCCCTGAAAAAAATGTAGTATATTTATTGTTTATAACAACAGGTTTGAAGGAAATTCAATGAGAAACAGTTGAACAGGCTATGTCACTGTTAGTACAAATATATTTTGTACAATTAGAAAGGGGGGTGTGTGTGTGTGACTAATCAGAGATGTGAGAGGGCTCCTTTAACTTTCTCACCTATTTACCTGTTCGCTATCCTATAATTCTGTTTTTACTGAGTGAATGCAACCACCTTATTATTCTGCATGAGCTTAACCATGGGTTTACTTTGTCTTGTTCTCCTGCTTAAGAACTTAATTGAAAAAATCTTTACAACAGCCACTGACAAAGTACTCAGCAGGAAAACACATCTTCCAACTTGGTTACATCATGTAAATTTCTTGTGTGGAGTCCTATTGGACTGCTAACCTTAATTACGCTCAGCAGTAGCATACAGAAATCAGGGGGATAATAATATTATACATTAAAATACAACTCCACACAGAAAAGACAATGTATTCTAGAGCAGGAACACTCAACAGGTCATAGAGGCATAAAAAGACTCCCTCACCTCAATACCTGTGAACTAAGATAATCTAGTATGTTACAGGATTAACCGAGAAAGGAGAAAAACATACTGTTACAAAAACAAGGATCTTGCAGCTGGAGGACAGGTTGGATTTCCTCCCTAATTTAAGGTCATCACCTTCTGAATGATGCACCTATGCATCTGAAAACACAGATGAGTGAATACAAAACTAATGGCGCTTTTTATGTGACATACATAACTCCGAAACATAATACACATATTTACAGGGATGTATGTTTGTTGATCTAATGGATTGAGCATGAACAAGTGGAAACAAAGCTGAATGGCTTTACAATAAAATACACGGATAACTAGTTGAATCAAAATTTAAAGAAGTCAACAGATGTAGAAAGTCATTGTCCATGTAGCTTTCACTTCTTTTGTAGTTGGGAAGGGACAATGACAGCAGAGATGAGCTGCTGTGACACTCTTGAAAAGCCATTTGCTTTTGAAAATCAATATACCTCAATAAGTTTGAAAGTGTTTTCTCCCAAAGATAAGTTACAAATAAGAGGGAATTAACAAAAAAAAAAAAAAAAAAAAAAAAAAAAAAAAAAAAAAAAAAAAAAAAAAAAAAAACAAAAAAACCTAAAGCCTTTTTTTTTTTCAGATTTGCATTCAACGGTACAGGAATTTGTTAATTTAATGCTGAGCATTTCTTCAGAAGCATAATTTTAAGTACTACATTTCAATGAGAAAATGAAAGTGATTACTGTCTTTGCCTTCCCCTCTTCAACTCTTTCTGGAATATATAGGGCATTTCTGAGGTGATCAGAAGGGTTTGTGATTTGTTGGCAGTTGGGTGCCACTCTGCTACTGCTACTTTGAAAACCACCCCATGTGGATGTCTCTACTATCCCATCATTGCCTGACCCAAATTAGCTTGTGAGCTGAACAGGATGCTTCCCCCATTCTGTTCTTTCTGCTTCAAATCACTGCATCTCTTTTTTTTCTTGTGCTTTTCCTTTTAACAATACTGACTCTAAGTCTTCTCTCCCGTCTACTATTTTTGTTGTATCACACTATCCCAAATCCTTCTTCATCAGGAAGCTGCCAGCTTCCTCTTCATATTCTGCTTTGTTCACTCCTCTTTACACATAGTATTGCTCTGATGTATTCCAAGTGAAAGTTGACGCAATATAATGTAGGTACAACTTTCTCTCTTTCTAACCATCAGTTTCTTATTTGTTGTGCCGCTAGTCCCATTAACTAGATCCTCTCTCCTCATTGGAGATACCTTCATTGCCATTTGTTCATCATCTCTCATGTTCTGATGGCTCTTCCGTTTTAAAACAGTAATTTGATTTATTTTTATTTTTATTTTTATTTTCATTTTGATTTTTATTTTTATTAAAATAA
Source organism: Dasyornis broadbenti (assembly GCA_013397935.1). Classification (NCBI taxonomy): domain Eukaryota; kingdom Metazoa; phylum Chordata; class Aves; order Passeriformes; family Dasyornithidae; genus Dasyornis; species Dasyornis broadbenti. Next base: position 36,895 of record VZRN01004309.1, read on the forward strand.
ATATAAATATAAATATAAATATAAATATAAATATAAATATAAATATAAATATAAATATAAATATAAATATAAATATAAATAAATATAAATGTATCGGCCTTGACTTAATCTTTGTCCTCATATGGCACTAAAACTACAGCTGTCTTCAGTTAATTAATAATTAAACATATACTAACAATCACACCCTAAAGTTGTTTACTAATTTCACCACCATAAACCTTTACAACCTGTCTCCCATCATTTGCACTCAACACAACTTGTTCAAATTCACTGCTCCATCCTGGAGCACTTCACATCTCACATTTCTAAGTGCTTCATTTACATGCCTTGCAGAAGGTCCTTCTAATTCTTCTTCCAGCTTTCTGTAACAGTTTCTTCAGATCCCAATCCTGATCCTCATAAAACTTTATCTGATTAATCTCAAAGACACCACTTCTGTCTATATGCTGATAGCAAACAAATCTGCCTGTCAGTTCCTAAATCATACAGTTTCTTTAAACATAGCCTGTTTTGAGATTCTTCCTAACTACTTGCACAACTGAAACTCTTGTCCAAACTCTTATGACAACACCCTTTTTTTCTCACAAGGAAAGAACTTGGTCTCCTTTTCAGTCTTTTAGAGTGCTGCTCGTTCTTCAAGGCTACTATTTGAGATGTCTCTTCGTAACATTTAGTCCACTTATTCTTTTTGCATCAAATCAAATAGAAACTACTTGTTTTCCTTTTCAAGGATCTGTATTGACCACCTCTGCCCTTCTTCTTCTCTCATTATTTCTCATTTACTTTTCAAGGACAGACAGCATATATTAAGGCTACACTGACCACTACTGCTTTACTGGTTTTTGTATTCCCTATCTGACCACATTAATTTGTGGTCTTCTGTATTGCATGCAGCTTTGGGAGGCCTTCTAGTTATGTATTTTTGTGGACAGCACAATGGAATCTGAGTTTGTTCATTAGGCATCTATGTAAAACAAATTATAAACAAGCAACCGAACAAAAATAACCATAACTTTTTGCAGAGACACTCCTATCTAGGAAGCCTACCCCGACCAAGAACAAGTTGAGGGCAAGCTCTGCCTCACTGCTTTGTGGAAACAGAATAAAAAAGTGAGGTTGAAAACTCTTTAATAGCTTAATAAGTTTAATAGCTACCTTTTAAGGCAGCTATTTAACAAGTATAATACCTTATTTTTAAGCTTAATAGCTACTTTCAGAAGTCAAAGGGAAGCCTTTATCCTAAACCAAAACCTTGGCAAAATTGCCATCAAGTGTATTGACCCATGGAAAGTTAAGGCTGTTGGTGCACTATGTTTGTCTTTCTTTGTATCCTCAGCTTCAGAAAAAAGCACAAGGGAACACAACTACCTGTAACCAAGGGTGGTTCTCCCCCTGAATGCTTCTGTTGGGACTGCAACCTATTGCTCTGCTTTTGCCAAGGAACTCTGCAGTAAGAGTAAAACAGAGTTCTTGCTGTTTTCCGCCTTGTTCAGAACATTTTCTGGACTTGAAGTACTTCAAATCTAGGCCATAAACACAGAACATTTGTCTGCAGAAACAAAAGGGTACAGCAACTAAAATTAAGGTAGTGCTAAGGAATACATAACAAGGAATGAGAGGTCTATGTCTTCTTTAATAGCTGTTTCTTTTTTTTAAAGGAAACAACTATTGATCCAGTAATCTCCATTTTATCCCAGGATGTTTCCTTTCTGTGAGTGTTTTTAGATTCTGAGCATAAAAGGGAAGAAAATACTGTGTAGAAATGCAGGGGATCACTTCAGAGGAAAAGGTTTGGAGGTTCTTTTTCTCCCTGACTTCTCAGCATCTTAAATTCCTCAGCAACAAAATGCATATAACATTATGTAATAGCGATATTAACAGTGTTACTGCACGTTTAGATGGCAAGATCCAAATCATAGCCACTATTTCTACACAATAAGGCCATAGTTGCCTGCTCTTTTATTTTTTTCTCAATGTAGCTATGCATAGACTTTCTTCAAAGACTATCTTTAAATCTACAAACCCACCACAATAAAATCAACTGTTCTATTAACCAGGCTTGGACACTTTTAAGGAGAACAAATAAGAACATCACTGACTAAAGTATCTCAGCAATCTCTCCTCCATAACACATAGGAGTTTCTTCCTGTCTTCTATACTCATATTAAATATGATGTGTTTTATCAGCAGCTTGAAAAAAGCAAACTCAATGAGCGTCTTTTACCACTTTAACAACATATGAAAAAAGCTGACAAGGCAAAGAAAGTGAGGCATGTTCAATGTGAGAAGAAATTACTTCTTTTCTATGATCTCTCACTGTGCTGAGCTCATCTGTTTGGTATTGGAAAAGCCATGGTTGTTTCCATTTCCAACCATTCTAAAGCAGGAAATATGTCCTCCACTCTAGTTGGTTCTGGCATGACCCTGTTGCCTTTTAGGCTGGTAAAATACGAAGCAGACACAGTAGTAAAGGGAAAAGGGGTATTTACTTTGGTTTTAATAGGCTCTTAGGTGCACGGCTTGTTAAAGGTGGAAACACACTGAGAAGTACACTTTGTATAACACATATACAATTTTTATGGACTTTGCAAATTAGCATATTTATCTAAAATCTTTTAATAAGAAACTTAATAGATGAGGTAATTGTCCCTTTATTTTAGTTACCTTCCTTAAATGAGACCTTTGGTTTTCCTGCTTTGTAAAACTCTCAAATTAAGCTAAATATTAGACTACAAGAATTATATGTATGTGGAACTAAGGTACAAGGAGTGCATCTAAAGGGTACAAGGAAAATCTACAAAAAGGGTATAAAAAGGGTATAAAAAGAAAAGACAGTGAATCATCAGGCATCAACCTGAGTTTTTTTATGAATCACTTTGCATCACATGGCATCCTGAAAAATAAATTTAGCAAATATTTGTCTTCTTGCATTGACTTAAAGTAGCTGGTCATGAACAAATCCAAGTGATATTTTTCAGCTGTGAAAAAATCTGTTCTTGTACAAAGTTTATGTTTAAAATGGATTCCATCTCCAAATTCTGTAATTAAAACACTAGAGAAGTACACCATTAAACACTAGAGAAGTATACCATTAAACACTAGAGATGGACAACCAATGTATAATGATGCCCTTTCCTTGCATTTTTTTTTCATCCTTGAGCTGAAAAAACCAAAATTTAATCATAGTATGTGCAACCTGCTTATAGAGATAAGCATAAACTACTTAAACCTATAAGAAATTTTGATTTCAGCATTCCATTGAAGCTCAGCAAGTCATCCAGTTCTATACCAGAAACTTCAGAGTCTCTGCCCCTGCAGTATCCTAGCACCTGTAAATGGATCTACATGTACAACTCTAGAGAACAATTTGAAAGACCTAAATCTGAGTTTCAGTCTCTTTATCGCTGAGTTTTAAATGGAAAAAAATACAGTTATGTTTTAAAATAAACCTTGCAAACTTCTTATAAGTCAATCACAGCTATTAGTTTCAAATGTAGGGCTGATTGGTCATACTGAATTGCGACCTATTTCTTCCTATGAGGATAGGATATAGATGTGAATGACGGTAAAAGACATCTTGACACGAAGTTTTAGACTAGTTACATCATTTATGCAGCATCAGTTCTACTTCCTTCATTTCCCATCCATTGTTTATAATATGTGCTGATTTCACAAGGAAATCACTCAGCTTTAGATGTTTTCATTCTCTTCATCTAGGTGAATTATGACTGCAACACAACAAGGTATTTCCATTCAGATCACTTATATATATCAATATTTGTATTTCATACACCATGATGATAAGTTCAGATGGGGATTCTGGTGGAAAACCTCTCATGTGAAGGAAACCAACTTTGGAGATTCCATTTTATCACCTTACCTGGCATCTTTTCTAAAGATGATGTTCTCAAAAAGTACAAAAAACCCTAACCCTGCACGCAGATTTCTTCCCTGTCCCCGATGAGATGGGATGACATCTGGCTCTGTTTTGCTTTTTCATTTTTCTCTGCCTTTCTCCTCTGTTCTGTCCAGACATATCTGTATCAGCTCTAATAACCTAGTCAAATTAGAGATCATGTAATTAAACTCTGTTTAACAAATTCTTCTTCAGTTCTAGTTCAAAGCTAGAACACCATGTCACTCTGAGACATTGAATGCTTCTACTCCTGCATAGAAATGGATATAAATGAGACACGGTTGAAGTGACTCTTCTATGCACAGTTGTTAAAAGATGCAGGATAAAAGGTGCTATATAAGTGTAAGATATATTTTCTCATAGTCCAATATCTTAGTGAAAGGTTGTAATTAGTGTAAGCATGGCTTAACATGAATCAGAGCTTTGCATTCAACATTTTAAATGCAACATCTTGACAAGATGTAGATTATTTTATGTTGGAAATAAAAAGCTGCTTGTAGTAAAATATTGTCATGATGGTCTGAAGAAGCTTTGAAATCAATAGTTGACACATTACTGAAATTAGGGAGGCCTGACCTGCTTTTCTAGAAACAGCTGGTATGTCAGATAGATTTGGTTTTATTTGACCTTAAATTTCTTGCAATTGTTTTCTTTCTGGTGAGTTCTAAATTCCTTAAATGTTAAAGGATTTTATTGGTGTTGCTGTTCTGGTTGTTTTCTAAATCAAATTTTGTTTTATACAAGATATGATGAAAGTTTAAACCAGAGAGAAATCTTTGAAGAGCAGAAGGTTCTTAGTAATGCTGGATCTTTCAAGTCTGTGATTTATTTGCAATGTAATTCAATTATTAAAAATAGACAGTATTTTTATATCTTTCAACTCTGCTATACACAAAATCACAAAAGCCAGATATTTTCTATTAGTGTTTGATAGCATGTGGTTACTGAGGCCATAAAAAAAAATAAAGGGTACTTACAGTCTTAGTATAAACTATGATTAATTTTTATTAGGATGATACTTTTATATATTATAAACTGATGATTTATTCGTAGATTTTTTTTTTTCCTGCAAGTTTAGTAGTTTCCCTTGGTCCAGAATGCAGAATTGTATATGAGATATTTGAGTGTCTAAAACGATGTATGATAAATGAAGTAGCATGCTACTTATACGCTTATCATGTTCCTTGACTAGCAACAGGTTCAGCAAAGGGCACAGCCAGTAAATGAAATTTTCCACCAGGACAATATATCATCACAAGAAATGTATGCGCTGGAAACTTACAAGCTTGCTCGAGATGCGGACAAGGTGTGAAATGGCAAAAAATGAAAAGCAGAAACAGCATATAGTAAATTTCAAATTCAGCTGTATTTCCATATTGGCTGAGCATGGTGCTTTAACTGTTTGAAGTCATGTATTTTAGAAAATAATAAAAACATACACACAAATTTAGCTCAGTTTTAATGCTAGGATAAATTTCCTTCATTAGATATCCTATAACTTTGTTTGAGAAAAGAAACTGTAAAGCATCTACAGAGAGTATTTTTTTAATCCCCTTCAGAGTCAAAATATAAAACAACATCTTTAAATGCATATTTCTTCCTCAGAGTTACAGGCTGAAAATCTGCTCCAGGAAATGTTTATCATAACCTTCAACACTCTGTGGAGAGCACTAATTAAAAATAATAATAAAAAACCCAGAAAAAAAAAAGAGCAATGGTGTCTGTATATTTCCCAGTGGAATTTAGTTTGTTTACAAAAACATTTCATAATAAGAATTTCTGACATATAACCATTGAGTCCTAACAAACTATAAATACTCCTGTCTTCTTACAAAAAGCTACACCAAATACCAAGGAGAAATTTCTTGGCATTCTTGTGGTAGGGGGAAACATCGCTAAAAATATATTGAAAATGTCTTTTTTTATGGTTACCAGCTGTACAGCCTCACTGAAGAGAGATGAGCCTTGGAAAATGTGGTCAAGTTCTGCAATTCTATCTTAGAGAAGGTTCTGAAATTTTTTGAAATATAATTGCTGCACTGCAAGAAATCTAGCATAATAACATTGCTTGTGTCTATGTATTATGGTAGCGGCTGTATTTAAATGCTGAAACAATTTTGTAAACTGAATAGCTTCTGCTCTTTTTTAACATCTTTACCACATAAAATATACCTCCAGAGAGATTTGGCTGATTTAGTTTTACTGTGCACCATAATTTTAAAACCAACAGAACATAGTTTGGGCCATAATATCCTTCTGTCACTTTTTTTCTAACCAGAAAAGTCTCTCTCATCTTTTTCTCCATCTTGCTTTCAACTAGCAGCCCTTCTCCCACACCCCACTGAAAACAGTAGTAAAATACATTTACAGTTCTACTCAAATATTTATTTCATAAATGTTCTATTCCTTGCTAGTGTATTTTGGGATGGGCATTTTGTTTCCATGGGTTGAATTACCGCCACACTATTCCAAAGATGTTAGTGACAAAGAGTCACAAAGAGATACATGAAAGAGTAATATTTCTTTAACAAGAATTATCCCCTCTTCTGGACATAAATTTGCTGAGTTCTCACTCCAAGCCATATGGCCTTTCCTAATGGCAGCACTGATGCAATTTAACCAAGGATTTTAACTGGAGAACAAAAAAGACACTATGATACACCATGCCTCCAGAGACAGTATGTCTCACATTCCCAGACTGGCTTCATTTTTCACTGCCTGTGTTTAGGATTTCTGTTTTATCCCCACAATGGCAAAATTTTGACCAGACTGGTATCGAAGGAAATTCTTCTATTCCATCCAATAGGCCGAGGACATGTCTTCACTTTTTTGCTTAATTCCAGCCTTTAATAATTTGTGTTCTTTGGCTTTATGGTTAATATTTTTGTGCCTCACTGCCTATTTGGATTTGTTTCTCTGTTCATCTCAAATCCAGATTTAATTTTCCTTTTGTGATTTTCTTTAACCTTTTGTCTTTATGATATGAACTCAGAATCAAAATTTTCCTGTTTAGACAGACTACTGCTTTTTGAAGCACAGTGAATCAAAGTCTAAAAACACACACACAAATGGCCATGAGAGCAATTTGTGGTTTAAATAGGCAGAATTCGGTGAAGTCCATCCTCCTTCTATTATACAAGGCTAGACTCTGTTTAGCCATAGACCTCTGGAAATTCAGCACCAAATTACCAGTTTCAGCCACAACAGTCTAAGAACTAACTCTCAAATTAAAATTAATTAGTTTTGCAGCTCAGAGGAAAATGAGACCACTAGCTGCAACCTCCAGCTTGCGTCCTTTGCTCTCTCTCACAGGTCTCATGATCTTTTCAATGTCTGGAACAAAAGACCTAATCTGCGTGGCTGATGTCAAATGACAAGGGTTTATGCACTGTCTGGTTAACTTTGTCACTAGGCAATAACTGTTGTCTTCCAGGGGCAGGCTCACTGTCATCACTGACATAAGGACATAAGCCCACTGACATGGGCTCTGTGACCATTTTCAGAGTGCCGATATTTCCTGTGCCAGCTGGTTTTGCCACTGTCCAAGTTCAAAAATAGAGGCACTGTAGTGCCTGAAGGCCACTCTCTAATTCTGAAAGCCACGCCCGTGCATTTATTCAAAGAGTAGTTTCTTTACCACTATTTCTCTATTCATTTCTTGCTGTATGTAATACCTACATTTTTGGGCAACTGGCATAGTTTCAGTGCCATTTGTTTCTCCTTGCCTTGTTGGATGGGTTGCAGCTTCCATGAACATTATCTTCCACACAGTTTCTGTTCTTTCCTCCTTTTCTCATGATTGTTTTCTTGATCCATAACATGTTGGTATTCTTCTGTTTAACTTACAAAATTGATATTAGCATCCTTGATAAATTCTGTATAAATACAGGGAAATATAGATCTCATTCATTTTCTTCCTGTTTTGCAGAGCATAAGCTGACCTGCAGTTAACCTAATATAATCTTTCTACTTGCCACCCTTCTCAGGGGTGTGAATGAAGATAAAAACAATTGAACTCCATCACTGCTGCCATGGCATAATGCAACATGAACTACTTAAAATATTTCAATTTTTTTAACATAATATCAGGTATCAATCTTTTGGAAGAGCTGGAAGGATTGTTGATGATAGTTGACAAAGTAATATGTTTCTTTATTTTGTACGTTTTTGCTCTGCTACTTCAATACCTTCCTAACAGATTGTTCCTTCTGAGAGAAATAATACACTTACCATTATAAAATATACTATTCCATAAATTGTCATGTGGAGAAACACATGACAGGGTCTTAATTAAGGGAGATAGCAATGATTTAACTTCCATATCTTGTTTCAAAAGCTTGGGGACACTTTCCTCTTAGTCCATATGACACTCTGGTCTCTAAAGTAGCCACTTAGTACTTATGTGGCTCCTAAAATTCATACTGCTTTCTTCCTTAAAAACACCAGCATTCTCATCTTTGGCACTATATACACTTGTCTTATGGGCATAATTAGTAAACAAAACAAAGCAAATAAAAAAATGCCACATGCCTATGAGAAATAACGGCTGAAAAAAAGAAAAAGTAAGTTTACAAAACATTTACCTGTTGCAGACCTTAGAAATTATTAAGCTGCCCATAAAACTGCCATATTTAATCCTGCTTCTACATGCTGTAAAGATACTAGGTTTATATTCCAGGTTCTATGGTCAAAGTAACATTGAAGCACCAGCTTTCCAATTTTTTGAAACTTTCATAGATTTTTCTATAAGAAGTTCTCCTTTTCTACAGAACAAAAGATGGCTAGGATCTTTGTCAGCTAACAGCTTTATGGCTTAGGACAGGACAACTCACACGGACCTTAAGGAGCTCTCTTGTCTGTGTGGAGGGCCATCGGAAAACATCAGAAGCAGCAAATGCAGTTAAGAAAAGATCTATTTTTATGATATCTTCTAACTCCCTGAAGATATTATGAGGAATCATCAGCTAGTAGTGTACTACTGTAAGTAACCTGGACTTATGATATTGTAGTAATACATTGTTGTTTCTTTGTTTAGACAAAAATAGGCTCCAACATGGGGCAGCACTCAATCTCTTTTATCATTCCATCTGATCAAAGGCCATGGACTAATATTCAAAAGTATATTAATAACCTTTTCATTCACAGCCTGCAAGACCAAGAAAAATACAGGTCTCCTTACATTTTGCCTTGTGTTTTATGAACATAATCTTGATTTTACTGGAATTCTTCTCTTGCCATCTTGACATCAGTCAGTTATTGATTTTAACAACACAAAATTATCCCTAATATTCACCCTTAGAAGACAGCTAGATTATATGCCCTGGATTTATGGATATTACAGGACTCATGTAGTTATTTATTGGGACTAGGAGGGATGAAAGAGAGACAGAGAAAGAAGACAGAATAGTCAAAGGAATTAGACCCACTTGCCTCTGTAAAATAAGATTCCCAGTCTTTAAAAGCTTACCAAAATTAAATTTTGCCAATAAAGATTTGGTAGCATTTTGAATTAATTTCAGTAGAAATAGAGTCCACTTAACTAGGGTCAAGAGGAAAGACAATGGAAAAAACTGGGGTTTGTGGTCCATTTAAAGCACAGCCTCAAACATAAAACCTTCTGATGGCAAGTGCAATGAATCTGAGGTTACATGAACTTAATATTAACTTTACAAATCAGGAACTTTATGATGAAATAGATCTCTTCATTAGACAATCTCCAACTACTTTGTGGTCTGTGGAGACGTTATTTGATCATTCAGTGATGTACTTGTGGTTTGTAAAAAGGGGGACCCTAAAGATCATCAGCGCCAGTCTCTCCCCTGGGGCCTTTTTACTCTGCTAACACTTAGTGAAAATCTACCAGCAAAATACTCTCAAAAGCAGCAATCATTAACTCATTCAAAGTCACAGGCACAAGGGTCTGGGGTTAGCAACTATTAATTAGTGTAATTATTCCCAGGATGACAATTACCAGCTGCAGGATCCACTTAACATCTATTTCTCAAAACTTGTCCTTTGGCAATGCTAATATTCCTAATAAGTTCATTTCCCACCATTTACTGATTACATTCACTATGGCATATTGTTTCCGATGGATAGGATGGAAAGCCAATACCTAATATTGACATTTATGGTATCCTGTGATTAGAAAGGCTGTTCCTACCATGATTAGCCACATCATCCTCTTGAAAATCATATATACTATTTGTGAAGGATTTGGGATATTTCTCCTCTTTCAAATATGCTTATAAAATAAATTTCCTGGAGAAGTAACGTTGTATGTTTCAAACTATACTCTTCCAAAATACACTTGTTCGAGCTAAAACACTGCATATATTAGTTGTACAATCAGATTTTAATTCTGCCTCAGCTAACAGTAATCTGGACCTGTTATAACTTCAAACCTGATTCTCCAGTCTTGATTACAAAACAATAACAATCAGAAGAGGGACTAGGCTACAGCCTGTGTTTGCTCAACAGTGTCAAAATCCTGTATGGTGCTGAGTCATGTTGAAAACCTGTGCAGTGCAAAGAAACTAGAATGTTTAGCATGCATTCAAATGACACCTATGTATTTAAGAAGTAGCAAAAGGTATTTTCACCTCTCCTCTGAAAAGGGAGATTGGATGCTGCCAATAAACAAGACTTTGACAGGACATGGAACTAATTAATTTAATAACAGAAGCAAGCCTTTGATGGGAATTTTTTTCTCTAGATTTTGAAAATCTAAGGTATTTTAAATCCTAAATGGGATTAATTTTGACTAAGGCATTAATGGATCTTACTGATTCCAAAGAATATTAACCTTCTGCCAAATTAGAGTCCTATATTTCAAACTGTGTAAAACACGATAAATTAGTGGTTGCCATACATGGAGTTGACAGAAGAAAGACGATTATCTGGCAGAAGGTAGTACAAAAGTTCCTATTTCCATTACCAGGAAAGTCTGGATTGTTGAAACAAGAGAAAGATTTTCTAGTACAAAAGCAGGAGAAGAATGCAGTGAGTATGGCATTGTGTTATTCTGATATGTCTCTGTTTCTTCGTTCTCCAAGAAACTGACAGCAAGAGCAATCAGGGATGTCGTATAGTGAATATCAGAGTTCAAAATGAACAGAGGAACAGAAGTAGGGCAGTATGTTCTCTGGAAAAGCTTTAATTCTTTACTCTTGCTATGCTGATGAGTCATAACTTGAAAGCGAATGTATTTTTAAATCTGTGTTAATAGCCTGTGTTTCAGAATGATAACATGCAATCTTAGCATATATTTTAAAGGGTCTCCTGGATAGTGCCAGGAGTAAGTGGAAGCAGCCGTGTTGATTTTCAATGTGCTGCTAGATTGTATTTGTGCGCATTTGATGTTCTTCTTTAATAACCTCAAGTAAAAGGCTGAATGAATTCAACAACAGTAGCTGAAAAAAGTGCAATGAGTCATATTACAGGAAAATGGAGAAAAGGATACAGGACTCTCCACTGAACACAATCCTATATTGTAGGCAATCTGTGATAACACCCTTTTCATTTCAGTTCAGTCCCATAAAATTACCACTAACATTACAACTCATGCAGAACACAGATAAATGTAAAAATGTCACAGAATTCTTCCAGATGGGACTTTTAGTTCCACTAGATCACCATCTACTTTTTTACTTGTCTAATATTTCATTACAACCTTCCATAAGTTAATTTTCTTTCCACTGACCATGTAAATCACAAATCAATTTTCATTTAAAATGCCTGACTACAGATTGCTCCTGAAAGCTCAAAGTATATGCTTCAGTGAGCTCTCCAACATTCTTAATGCACATTACAAAAATGTTGTGGTTTTTAAAAAATCTTTTTAAAGGAATTAATTTTACATTAAAGTCTGGCATGAAACCCAAGTAGTGGTACTCCTCCCTTCCCTCTCCTCCCCTCCACCTCTAAAATGCAGGTGTATTTTCTAAATGTAACTGTATGGAGAGAAAAAAGTCTTTCATGACAATGACATTTGATCTTAAAACAAAAACTCAGACATAAACTGCTCTAGATTTGCAGAAAGCAGGGATGATTACTTAATCCCAAACCATTACTGCAATTGTGTACTTCTCTAGAGGAAAGAAGAGAGAAAAGAAGGAAATCATTCACGGTTCAGACATTGGCTGTATTTTATCTGAAACATTATTTTTCCTCCTATTCTAATAGAACCTTTGTTTGGGCTAAGATATATGACAGAATATAGTTAATTTTACATATGGTAGTAAGTAAAGCCAGTGGGATACACCTGTGAGACAACCAGGATTCAGCCTTTAAAACAATGTGTAAGAAATGCTTTATAGGAGCACCCAGAAAATATCCTGAAACAATATTCTCTGAAATACTCTTTTCTTACACTAATTTAAAAATAATATTCTCCCCCTACAAATTTCTAAATATACATTTGCAGACCGGGCGTTGGAAACATGGTTTCTCTGGCTAGTTTTGCTATTGTTCTGCTGAGAAACATAGGGCAGTCATTTCATTACTCTGTGCCTTGGTTTCTCCATCAGTACACAGAGGATCATTAAAATTACTTTTTATCCATATTAAACAGGACCACTTCAATGACCTGGCACATGCATTAGCATTGGTTTAATCATTAAGAAACCGGAATGATCTAGTGGTCACTTAACTCTTTTTTACAGATACACTACATTTCCTCTGTAGGAGCAGAGCATGGATATTTCCATGCTGTTTAATCTCAGATTGTTTACACGTGTTCTCGGTACGTGAGCAACCTGGTGTGGTGGGAGAAGGAAGCTCTTGGAACAAAAAGGAATTGTAACCCTTTCTAATAGCATGACCCCAGATCAGTGAAGTTTAATGAATTGATCAAGAGCAAGGGAAGAGAGAAGCATGGGTCCTCCAAGTCTCTTTCCTGATCTGAACCGACAGGCAAGCCTTCCCTTCATTATCTTTTCCTCTGCTTACCTAGCATACCCATATTTATCATTACTCCTTCACCTTTGGGATTGTCCTTCCATCTCAGAAGTTCACTTCTGTGCAGTTTTGAACCACTCTATCACAGCTCTTTGCCAGACAGTACAGCTTTGAAACTGAAGTTCTTGAAGCACTCTGACATTGGGATTCTAGCTTGGGGGTGATGGAAAGGGTGTCAGTTTAAATAAGGCTGAGTGCTCATGACAATTGAAAGTAGTTCTGTGTTAAGTGGGGCTTTCTCATAATGGAGTATGTCAGTGCTGACCACTCAAATGGGGGAAGGGAAAGGCTCTTGAGCAGTCTCTGTAAATAGGGTCCTGTCAAACCATTTGCGGGTTATAGTCAGCCAAACCTTGAGGGTTTTCACATAGGATTTTTTAAAACCCAAACTCCCAAATGTCAACGGGGCCTCAAGCATCACATCTAAAATGAATCTGCCTCACTAAAACTGAGAGTTGAGGGCCTCTGGATTTGGCTATGTGCTGGCATATCACAATTACCACTTAAAGCTGACCACTTACTTGTAACAATGATGTGGAATCACTTCAGAAGAAGAGGCGTGTGGAAAAATGTTTATGTTACTTCTTGATTAGAGAAAACCCATAATCTAAGAAAGAAACTATTCACAATGCTGAAGTTTGCAAAATCCCATATATTAATAGTCACTGGAATCTTTATGGAGTCGGGGTTACTATGAAGACAACTTGTCTGGTCTTTTAACTTTCAAAGTTAACTACTTTGTTAGTTTTAACTTCAACTTAATAAACAAGTGGTTGGTTGGCTATGTGATCAATGAGCAAAAGGTCCACAAGAACATGTAGGAAATGCCTGCAAGTTGGTTCATTTGAGTGGCTAGCTTACTTTTTTTTTCTTATTTGCCTGCCTAGTCAAGGACAAGAGGGCCATGGTTTTTGGGTTTTACCTCACTTGTCTCTTTTTTTATTTTTTCACTTATGTTTCTTTTAGTGGCTTTTTGTTCCATCAGTAATGGATTGACAAATGCCTCTAATAGTCAAGAGGTGAACAACCAAAAAGGAATTCCAATTATGGTGGCCAGGAAACATGCTAGACACTCGAGCATCCTTCTATTAACTAGATCTTCTACCTCTATACACTACTTTGTGAAATTCTTCTCAGAAAGGATTTCTACTCACCAGCCTATTGGACAGAGACTCCTGGATGAAGGAACTAGCTTTTAGCTGAAGCCTAAGAGGAACATTAGAACTATACATACATACTGATAGGTACAAGCTGGGACATGGAAAAGAAAATATCTGAAGGCATATAAGAAAACAAAGGAAAACAGAGACTTTTCTCCTGAGAGTCTTTTTACCCACCCATGTATTCGTGTAGTCCTGAGTACTTCTTGATGAGGAGACTAAAATCTGTACAGAAAACACAATGCTTGGAAAGCCTATGCTTTCATTGTTCCCATTTCAATGCCTATCGATAGATTTATGCACACACAAACATGCAGACATTCCATGTTCAGCACTCTGCCTTCAATTACAAAAGAGAACGTTAACAGCTGCTGCTGGCTAAAATCAGACCTGCCAAGATAATTTTAACTGCAGGTGCTGATGGCAAAGAACTACTTATTACATAAGCCACACAATCCTGCAACCTGGGCACTCAGTGCTCTAAGAGAAGCCTCTACCTAAATTATATTGCTCTGACTCATAAGCAATGAGGATTTGTTTTCATTGCACATACAATAGTCACAAATTTACTTCTTCCAGAAGCACATATACACCAGTGTTAGCTGATGATTTGCTGTAGTATGAGAAGATGACTAGATGGAAGCAGTTGGTTCCAAATTTCTTTTCACTCCCTCTACTTGCAGTTCAGGGTTTCTACTTAGGACTGTATTTACTCTGGTTTGCACTGAATGTATGGATCTTGATGCTGTCCAAAGGACCAGTTGGTTTGGTCCTTTGTATCTCCGCTTGGCTTTGGAATGCAGTAGGTATGCATTTGTAGTGGAATTTTGAGTTTAGTTTTTCTCCAGAAGAAATCTTGTCTGCACAGGTCAAACATGAGGAAAATGGTGAAAACACAAGGGATAATTTCAAGTGTGCTCTACCTCTCTTAAGCAAAATACTTCAATAGATACAGCCTGCTCTACAGTAACATATATTTTATGAAAAGTGGTTTACTTCCTGCCTTCCAACACCACTTCAATGAAAACTTTTCCTGTATTAATAACAGTAGGTTTAGGTTTCTCAGCCTTGGTTTCTAATCTCCACCATGCCATTTATGAAATTACAGATCAGAAGACCAAAAGAATGCAAACGGAATGGGACTGTGTACAAATTGGTCTGTATTGGAAATCTCATCCCATTCTGTTATTTACTTTTCTTCAAGTAAGATAATTATATTTGTATAGGTATAGGTATAGATACAGATTAGATGGTACATTACAAAGCCACAAGGGTTCCTGATCTTGTTAACATGATGGTTGTCATAGTTTGTTTTTTTTGCATGAGCAAGAGCTCATTACTGAGAACCCTTGTCATTCACATCAAATTGTATCTTCCTAATGGAGCATTTCTGAAATGAATGGCAGGACATATAAGTTTCAATTCGAAACTGGAGTCTGGTTGTACCTTGGAGTCTGGTTCCTACTGAAATCAATGGGGCTTCAGGACAAAGGAAGCTTTATAGCTTGGTTTTTTACTAGCATGCCCTAGTCTCTTGTTCAATGTACTCAAGAAAGACCAAAAGTGATTTTCATATCATGTTGCTTTCAGGTATTAGTTCAGCCCGTCCATTTGCCTACCTTCTGTAGTAGGTTACTAGCACACTTGCAGTCTCCTAGACTCAAAGGATGCTATAGTTCTTTTTGTAATCCTTGCAGTAGAGTAGGATGCCATGATGCAAATATGCAAGCCTCTCAGTTAGCCAGAAAGTGTACAGTTGTATAGTTTACAGTGCAGAAGAGGTGAACTAAAACTAAGTTTCACTGCTGGGGAGGGTAATGGCAGAACTACTTTCGCATCAATCCCCTGCCAGGCAATCCACAGACTGGCTGCTCTGGAGGGAATCACTTACCCTCCAAGCTAGAGGTAAGATGCCAGATAAGCAGTAGCCTGCAAAAAGTGTTTAAAGGAAGACAGAAAACTAGGGGGAAAGATTAAGATAATTTACCCTCATATATTGCATCCGTCATAAATCCCATTGTCAGTATCTATAGTTCAAGTACCTGACAAACTCCTGTTTCTATCCCCTCCATAAAAGCCTCCACCGAACGTAAAGTTGTGTACCGTTCATGGTTTTATAATAAACTGGAAGTGAGTAACAGTGCGATATCAAAGGAAATAAAACTCCAGTTGCTATTGCTGCTGGGGTTGCCTTCTGAATGTGGCTTATACAATATTTCATCTGTGCTGACACCTTTCACTCTCAATTATTTGGCTGCTGTCAAAACAAATCAATCATATTATAGCACTGTCTTCATGTTACCATTCCACTGAAAGTTAGTTGCATTAGCTTTGAAATATATGGAAGTATAAAATTTATCTCTATTATTTATTTAATAGAACTTTGTCCCTTGTGAGTTATCTTACAAACACAGGAAACTCAAATTATCTGATGTTCAACATTGAATATATATAAATATCACTAAGAAATTTTAAAATAATGGCACTCATGGGAACATAAATGCATTAAGACACACTTAATAAGTCTTACACTTAGAACCAGTTATTTTCTTCTGAAAAATGGAGCAAATAGTATATGTTTTTAATTTTGGTTACAACTGGCCAAGGTGCACATATTAGATAAATGTAACATGAACAACCACTCTTGCTAAAGCAGAGTAGAACAAATATTCAAAGAACTGATTTGGTTACCAGTAAAATGAAAGGTTGGGGGATTGGGGAATGTGGGGCAATATGTTTTAAAGATACTGCAGTGCTGATGGTGGGGGGAACATAGTCTTCTTTTACAATTCACAAGCACTGCTTTGGGAAAAGAAAAGCTAAAATCTTGAACAGAGAATCTGAAAGTGACTGCTCTGTTCAGATGTTAGACTTAACAGTGTTCAGAAAACAGTTTCAAAATTTGTTCTTGAGAGGTTTTATCCTTTTAAAAATAAGAAAGATAAAAGAAACAACTTTCAGGCTGCCAATAAGTGAATTTCCTCAAAATATCCTACTATTATTTCTTTGCTTTTTAGACAGGATTCATGTCCTGTGACAACTACATCTTCTAAAATACAGTAGCCAAATATAACAGGAAAATTACAACAGTTTTATCACCTCCAGAAGTTTACCTCTTCTTCAGTTATTACTGCTGATGCAATAGGAAATCATCTACACAGTACAGAACACATTCAGGAATACTTGGGTTGTGAATAGCTTAAGAAACCAAGCTGAGATATAAAGGATGGACAGAGCCAGCTCTGGATGAGGAAAGGCACAAGAGACTGAAAAGGGACCGGAGAAACAGAAAGGAAAAAATACTGTAAATATGAAGCATCACCATTTACTTGAGTAGAATTAATAATTGGAAATGAGATGAGTATCTTGTCTTTATGACTAAGATTTATTTGTAACATCACATATTTATCATATTAAAACACAACTAAGTGAAAAAAGAGTCTGTAAGATATGTCAAGGCTACAGATGATTATGTTTAAAAGCAATATTTATGTAAAAATAAATAAACAAACTATAGCAGGCAATAATCTAAGAGCCTGTATGGTTTTGGATCTCATTAACCTTGGTGGAGAGCTCCAGTCTTTCTGTGAGCTGGAAAACATGACTGTTGGTCTAAAAAATAAGGAAAATTTGCCTTATTTATGCAGCTACAGAAAAAGAAGCCTAGATTTTTTTATGTCTATGGACTGGAACAAGACTTAGGAATTAAGAACATTTAGCAAAGATCTAGCTGTGTATGAGGAACTCGAGGCATCTAACAGTAGTGATTTAAGCCACTTTGTAGGAAAGTATAACCTCTAACTATCCACACATTCATTTACAGGTGGAAGACTTGCAAAAAATGTGCATGAATTGTCTTCCATCATATGGGACACCTGGGCCAAAGTGCAGAGCAGAACAGAGGTCTCACATCTGTGCTCTCTGCTACATCTGTCAGAGTAATAAGCTTGCAAAGATGAAACATTCCAGGAATGAAGGCAGCTTCAGGAAAATGAAATGGAGGCCTGAAGATCTCCATGAGTACAACTTTCTACCCAGAAGACATAAGATTGCATAGAGGTCTGGGGACAAGGAAACTGAAGGAAGTTTCAGTTTTATCATATTTGATGTCACCAGATAGTTTCTCTTCCCACTTATGGAGCAATCTCAGCAGCAGGTAGAATTTTTTTCTCAAATTAAAAAAA
>VZRN01004309.1:56226-149158 GCA_013397935.1 Dasyornis broadbenti
AGGAAGGAAGGAAGGAAGGAAGGAAGGAAGGAAGGAAGGAAGAAAGAATAGGAGGTCTCCCTAAAGAGGAAGTGTATGGTTCTGTGGTACAGAACCACACAGACATTAAAGAAATGTCATTAAAAAAATTAGCTCTCAGGCATTTAACTTGTATGTTCCATGCATTCAGAATTCACACTATTAAAAATGCCTGTAAACCGAGTTGGTCAATAAAGACTTTGTTGTTTTTATGAGTCTCTAAATATATATGTCCTTGATTAGAATCTCACTGGTGAATCAGAAACACAAGTCTGTATCCAGGGAGATTTTAAAACATGAATCATAGGGATTTTATTAATACAAAGACCATGGAAAAACAAAGGAAATTAAACCACAAATACTATAAATGTCTGACTGAAATCCACTAAGGCAAGGAAATTAAGAGTGAAGGCTGCAAATCCATCCTGGTAATCTTTCTGCAACTCACTCTATTGCAGTAGAGAGTCTTGGATCAGCATGAGAATCACATGTGCATAAACTATATAGATGTACCCATCTGTTTGTATGTGATCTAGACCGTACCTACCTATTTGCATGTGATCCACTACTGTGCGTAGCATGTGTGCTAAAATGCAGAGGTGAGGAACAGAGTGACAAACACTATGTAGGTTTTTCACTAGCATTTGAAATGTCTTGGCTTTTGTAAGATTACAGTAAGTTAAGTGCTTCACATTATTGGAATGAGATTTCTCTACGTTAATTTAAATTGTCACGGTCTAAATTCAAGAAGAAGATTAAAGGCTTCTGGAAACAGGTGCAAAGATATACTTTAAAAGCAGCATTAAAATTTATCCGTGTTCTGGTTGGCAGAAATTTCATTTATAAACCCGCATGCAGAATATTCCTTCCAGGAGCAGTATCAGTCTGAGTCATGGCTCAGTAAAGGTGTACATTGCCCAAAATGACCAGGTCTCACATACCAGTCACGGCACAACTCACAGCTTAGTGGTCATGCCTGCTAGAGGATAGCTAACCAGTAGGTTTCTAGTAGAAACTTCAGGGAGGTTGGGGAGGTGCTTCCATCTTTCCCATCTGCTTCTTGGCAAAGAAATCTGGAAATTTAGACTTTTTCAAAACATGGCCTGAAATGTTTAAGTAGGAGTGAACACTTTGATTTCAGAATTTGATCTACATCACATCATTATTTCTCACTGTTGTTCCATAACCATCAGTAGCAAAAAAAAAAAAAAAAAGCATGTCTAAAGTCTGCTTTGGGTGGAGGTCAACAGCAGAGCACACAAACATTAAGACTACTGCATTTTAATGCCTCTGATGGTAGGTCTTTAACTTATGGGGCAGAGAAACCAAACAACAAATAGCTAACACTCTCAGAATGACCAATAAACAACTAGTAACTAATAAAGACCTGATCCTTTCACATTCCCTCTGTGAAGGCAGCAATTTGCCACTGAACAAGACAAGCAGTTAACATGGGGCCGATGCATTCACACAGGAGAAGCCTTGTATTAGGGGGAGAAAAACCCCAAACAAATAAACAAACAACCCAATAAGATTCTTGCTGTACCTTCAGAAAAGCAGATTTTGCGCTTTCTTCCAAAAGCAATTGTTAGGCCTTCCAAAAAAGTACATTTCCTGGGAGACCACACAGAGACAATTCATCCCATCTTCGGGGATCTCTGCACATTAGTTGAGTTATCCTACAACAGTTTGGATGGGATACAGCTGATAGCCTGAGGAGACCTGCTGTAGTGGCTGCTAATCCATAGTGTGCTTACAGATGCCCACATCTCTCTTATTCCTTTCCATTTACGAAGCTAGGGAGTTTTGTCTTCGGTGTCAGCTAGCCCCTTCTCTGTGTAAGTGAGCCCTTCACAGTGACTGCATTTTGTACAGCATTTATACAGTCATAGGAGAGGTATATTTGGGTTGAGGGCTTCACAGAAATTGCTATGAGTGCAGCTCTTCTTCTTGGTTCTTGTCATTCTTGTTCTGGTTATGTTAGTACACTGCAAAAGTACCTGGGAATAAACTATTCCTCTAAGTGAAACATCATTTTGATTATTACTGACATTGGTGCTCATTAAAATACATAAGTGAAACACTGCCTTTCTGTAGACTCTGAAAGCTATTTCATGTTACTTGAAGGGGAATACAAATGAATAGGGACGGCATCACTTTAGTTAAAAGGGAAAAATATTCTAAGAAACTGGAATTTGGACTCTAGATCAGTAAGCAATTGAGGTTTGTAGTTTACTTTTTTTCTGTCTCTTTTTTGTTTTTCATCTCTCTCTGATTTCTGATTTTTAAGGTGTGTGTACATGGAGGAATGGAGACAGAGCATGTTTACTTTATGTGTTGTACAATTAATGATACAAATCTCTGTTCAGATGAAACAAGATCTAATAAATGTAAACAATAGGTTTCTTTCTTTTTGTTACTATCGTCTTTACCTAACATTCTTTTTGACTGATCTCCATATAAAAAAGCCTTCTTAATTTTTTTTACCATTATCTGTGCCAACTGTAACCCATATCAGTACATTTTAATGGCTGTCTCCTATCTCAAGATGTTTAATACATTTCCCCTTCCATTGTATTGCTGCTAAAATATGACCTGCTGCTGTTTAAATAATGTAATTTAATGATTTCACATTTTCAGTTATGCAAGACTTCCTATCAGCACTGAAGCCTTTCACTAGTGATTTAGAGAGATAGTTTGTTCTCATTTCTTTCATGACTCAAGACTGAGAAACTTTGACTTGTAAATAAATTATTGACATCCACTTTAGGAGCAGTACAATGGGTAGTGGAAATAAAATACACAAAGTTTCAGTGCCATGAGGCTACAGTCTCCAAGTTGTTGATTTCTTTCAAGGTTCCAGTGTCGTTCTATCTCCGTATTGGCACACATATCTAAAACAATATTGTGCCATTGCTATGAAATGAAATATATTTGGACTAGCCCTTTTGCACAGAGACTCCCAAATTGTTATCCATGGTGTGTGAGTGGCCAGCAGTGAGCTGACAGACAACACTGTCATTTTCTAGTTTCAAACACACATGCTCTACTAAAAGAATAGCTAAAATATATTAACTTTTTGGCTAAAACTGCTTTGGTCATCAAGAGACAACCAAAGAGACTAAAATGAGAGGGCTGATGTTAACAACTCCCCAGGACTGGAATGCCTTCTCATTTCTCAGTTATTTCAACAGGAAATTCACAGGGTTAAAATTACATTAAAAACCCCAAATCAGAACAAAGTCAACCCCCCAACTAAAAGGTATCTTGTTCAGCTATACAGAAATATTACATTGAGACATAAAAATCAGATGGACTTAAGAAGAGAATGTCTTTTCATGAATATCAGCTCCCAGGCATTACTGAATACTCTGAGATTAAGAAACTGCTAGTCCCTTGGAGAGACTCTTGAGAAGGATAACTAAAATTAAAAAATAGAACATACTCCTCACAAAATCTAGAGAAATCTGAGCTAGCAAAAGAGATGCAAAAATGGAAACTGTTCAGCCCATAGGAAAGTTTCCTGAAGGCAGGAAGATGTGTACTTACAACCACCAGTTTGGATGATTAAGAGGGAAGCTGTCAGACTACTTTCTGAGTTAAGCCGATAAAGATGGGCCAAGAAGTAATGGACTAAGAGCAGAAGACAGGAAACACACTGTCTTGTAGGGTACCTGACTCACTTTTTCACAATCTCACAACCTCACCATTGTTACTGTGACACCTGCAAAATTTTAGGAAAGTATGGCTATGTTCCATCTGTATTTCTAAGAAATGGTGAGGGGGAAACAGCTGTGTAAGTTTCTTGGGACAACAGCTTTCACGTATAGTTTTTAAACTTTCATCTGCTGTGCTTTTAGTGGATTACAGTAAAAAGTTATTGTTGCTGATTTTACTGTTTTCTTCAAAGAACTGCTGGTGGAAAGCCAAAATTCCACAGATAAATGGATGTTATGTTCAGGGATTTCTGTTTTCACTAAGATAGATAGTTTTATTCTCCCATCAACCCTCTTCCATCTCAGTAAATTGTATTATTTGCATATTAGTTGTGCTTATGAAATTTGCTTACTTGAAGCCATGGAAAACATATTTTCCTAAGTTTCACAGCAAGAATTTACACATTCACCCTCCTTACTTCTGTTCACAACATTTGATGTATTTGCTCAGGGAACAGATATGGTACAGTAGTGTATATGGCAAATGACAGGGTGTGATGAACAAAAAATAATCAAGTATGTATGAAGAAAAGAAGTTTTGGAAGAGGTTTGGTCTAAACAGCAATGAAATTCCTATCAACTTAGTGGGGGATCAGGACCATACAGCAAATGGACAATTTAATACAAAGTCATTTGGGAAAAAAAAAATATTTTTTATAGGTAACTGGTAAGTGAAGAACAGACAATATTACTGAGTTATACTGTGTGAACAATCACTAATTGTTCCATTTTAAAAGAAACTTGTTTTCTCATTTAAAACACTTAACATATGTCCTCTGTGATTCCTGTCACTGAGTGCTCTTTTCTCTTTTCACAAACAAGGATTTTCATTGTTTTATCTAGTTACTCTGAGGTCTCATAATTATCACTCTGAACCAGACCTGAAAGTTCCTGAGAAGAAAATAATTTAAACATATGTGGAGCATACAAAATATAGTGGAATTACTCCCTTGATCAACATTCAGTATGAATTCGAGTACTCTGTCTGATCAGAACTTTTCTGAATTCATACATTATTAAAAAAAAAAGTTTTCAAAGTGTCTTTTGAGTTACCTACCTGGGGTAGTTTGTGTTGAGGAGCTTTACAAGTTTACTTATGAGACAAGAAAGAGAGAAGACTCAGCTCACAGGAGCTGTGGACATGTATGCTTGACCTCACTAAAAATTCAGGGACAGCAGAAGTGACAACAGGAGTATTAAGACAGGTTGGAAAACTGCATGAAAACATGGCCCCCCATTATCTAAATTGACAATGCCACGGTGAGGTGTAAGAGACGGAAGCTGACGATTATGGCCTGATTTCACCAAAAGGGAAGGAATTACTAAACTGCATTCAAGCATGGGCTCTTATGAGTATACCTAGAAAAGTGCTGTCTACAAAACAGAACACACATTCTATGATTATTTTCAACCAACCACAAAAAAACTGACCAGAAGTCAGTCAGGTTCAGTGGAACTGATGATACCACAAAACACTCTCACCTGGTTCCTATCTTCATTCACGCATGCATCGGATAGTGGGCTACAGAGCAAGCAACAGCAGTTTACAGCTGTGATTCAGGATGGCAGGAACTATCCTGACCAGGTTACTTTGCTGCCCTGTGTATCGGTTTCACTTCCAAAAACTGAGGGCAGGCAGTAGCACTTGCTTAGAAGATCATGAGGGAAGGGTAGAGAAGACAACAAACAACACAAATAAATAAATTCATGAGATCTGTTCCTTTCAGATTCTTTATGGAAGGTGTGATTGCGTTCATAGACAGGGAACTGAACCTGCTGCTCCTGCAAGTCCCTATTTGATCCCAAGCTCCTACCTACCAGTAAAGATTATAAAGGGAACCTTTTCATCTGGTAAGGTCATTGCTTGCAAAATTTATTTGGCAGCAGAGTTACATCTTTTAGCTGGCAATTAGACATCCATGGCTAAACTAAAGAGCAAAGGTTGCCTGGCTTAATCCCTACCCTCCAGCTTTGCAACACGGGGTGAATAAATGACGTAAGAACTGCACAAGCTTATGTTTATTTATAATACTACATAGCCAGCAACTATAACCTGGAGCACTCCAGAGTGGAAGGATACGTTTTTATAATGCCTGTTTCTTCATTAAGATTTCATCATCCACCTACGCTAAAAAGCTACTTCCCCTTCACTTTGTTATATCTGCTTTTACCCGCTCCTGTTCTTGCATTATTTTTTTAATCTCCCATTCCCTACTTTACATGCACTCTCAAATTTTAAACAAGCAAAATTTGTGCATTAGTGTCCTTTTCATCTATGATTTATGAATGACAGGTTCTTTGGTGCAGCTTAATGGTATGAGAGAGACATTATTTTAAACATTAAAGTGAAAACCATTTACAACTATGATAAGAGAGGTCTGTTGACATTAAACTTTAAAACATGCACAAGGTAAAGGCAAGTAGTTGCTCCAACAGGTGAGAGTACTATGCATGCGCTTTGTAAGGGAGTATGTTCAACACAAGAGCTGTCTCTTCATTTTCTCTGTTTGACAACTTGTAGGACCTGGTAAGTGAAAAATAGGCAATCCTGTAGGATCTGGTGCTTCAAACAATGCGTGTGGTAATCAGCAGCCACCAGAGTTTGATGAATAAAAGGTATTTAGGGCATAGTGCAGAGGTTTGATTTTTAAAAAGTTACGATTTTGTTGGAAGAAAATTTTTCATACCATTTACATTGAAAAGAAATAACAATAGATAAATCAATCTAAAGTTTTAAAGCTTTCTTTTGACACTGCCTGCTCACACCTTTATCACTTTCACACTGGACAATCACTTCCTTTACTACTCTCTTTCATTAAAATGATACAATTCTGTTTTAAGATATTGGCTAATACTTGCTATATTTTGTTCAGTTCAGTTTGTGCAGTTGCAGCCGCAACTGCATTCTGAGAAGCATCAACATAGTTAGGGAGTAGTGAATAAATATATCTGTATTTTACATCATATGTACTTGGATTGAGTACTGCTCCTAACAGCGTTAGAGACATTGGCTGAACAGAAGAGAATACTAGAGAAGAAAAGGGATCTTATAGAACCACTTTCAGTCTGATTTTAGACCTGGGAAATGTACAGGGATATTTTACAGGGTAAATATAGCAGATCCCTCAGGGTAGAATTGTTGCAAACATGGTACAGCAGAGACAATAGGGAGGATACATAGAGAGATTAACTTTTCGCTAGTTACTTTGGACTCATGCAACTCTCTCAATAACTTGAAAGAGTATGGCAGAACCTTATTGATAAAGCAGACCTCCCACAGCAAGAATGAAAACATATATCTGGGGCATGGATGACAGATGAGAAAACTGATTTTATTGTAAAAGTTAAAAAAAAAAAGTTATTTTCATGCAATACGGTATTTTTAGTTGCCTCTATTCATACAGCTGCTTTAATCAGCAGTGGTGAAACAAGTTGTGTGTCGCAGTTGACTTGCTTGGAGGGAAGGGATAATGGCATCCAGAGGGACCTTGACAGGCTTGAGAGATGGGCTGATGCAAACCTCATGAAGTTCAACAAAGCAAAAGGCGAGGTCCTGCACCTGGATCATGGCAATCCCAGACACACCAATGGGTTGGGCGGAGAAAGGATTGAGAACAGCCCTGAGGAGGAAAACTTAGGGGAGGTGATGACTGTTGAAAATCTCAACATGAGCCAGCAGTGTGTGCTCACAGCCCAGAAAGCCAATCGAATCCTGGGCTGCATCACAAGGATTGTGGCCAGCAGGTCAAAGGAGGTGATTCTGCCCCTCTGCTCTGTGTGAGATCCCACCTGGAACACTGTGCACAGTTCTGGTGTCCCCAGCATAAGGAGGACATGGAACTGTTGGAGCAAGTCCAGAGGAGGACCACAAAGTTTGTAAGAGGACTGGAGCACCTCTCTTATGAAAAAAGGCTGAGAAAGTTGGGGCTGTTCACCCTGGAGAAGATCAATGGAGACCTTAAAACAAACTTCCATTATCTGAAGGGGGCCTATGGGAAAGCTGGAGAGAGACTTCTCATTAGGAACTATAGTGGTAGGACAAGGAATAAATGGTACAAATTAAAAGAGGTGAGATTTAAGTTAGATATTAGGAAGAAATTTTTCACTGTGGGGGTGATAAGACACTGAACAGGTTGCCCAGGGATGGTGTGGATACCCCAGCCCTGGCAGTGTTCAAAGCCAGGCAGGATAGGGCCTTGAGCAGCCTGGTCTAGGTGGAGGTGTCCCTGCTCATGGCAGGTGCAGCTGGGACTAGATGATCTTTAAAGCCCATTCCAAACTCTTAATTCTATAATTTTATAATTCTATGATTTGAAATTTTTAAGTGATCTCTGAGTAGAGAACATTGATCAGTGATGACAGAGAAACCTAATGAATCATTCAAATGGTTTATATTACTGACCCATACAATATAAGACCCAACTTCCAATATGTTTTTATAAAAAGGTAAAATCCCTTACATATCTCTCAAGCATTCAAAAACAATCTAGGTATTAATTTTCAATATTCATTGAGAGCAACATTTAATTTGAAAAAGAGATCACTCAATTTAAACAAAAGAGATGGCATAAAACAAACAGGTGAAAGAACCTGGTAGAAAAACTATCAACATGACTTACCTTGTAGATTTTGCAATGGCAAAGTCATGATGCCTCCTGCTGCAGCTGCTGCTACCAGTCCTTGGATGTTTGTGAGATTTGCTGTAGGTAGAGTTAGGACGAGTCCTTGTTGGCCCCCCAGCTGCCCAGCCATGTTGAAAGGAATAAGGATTGGCTGATTCAGGGCTGGAGTGCCTCCTGGCATCACCCCTGCTACTGCTGAGGCTAACTGTTGGGCTGTCAGTAGTGGCTGTAAGAAACCACAGACACAAACCTCTTTTATTGTGTATAACTCAGTTTTACACACTTACAACTCTTCTGGCTTGAGATCTTTTCATGTTCCATTACAGACACGCACTGCTTCCAATATCTTAAAGAACACATTTTCACCAGCACAGAAAGGTTTGACAAACATGACAGTCTGAAAG
Organism: Dasyornis broadbenti; assembly: GCA_013397935.1. Lineage (NCBI taxonomy): Eukaryota > Metazoa > Chordata > Aves > Passeriformes > Dasyornithidae > Dasyornis > Dasyornis broadbenti. Next base: position 64,987 of record VZRN01004309.1, read on the forward strand.
TATAAGCCTCAGTCACATAGCATGGTAGTGATCCCAGCTGAATCTAGACTCAAAAATTCATTACACATGCACAAAAGATAATTTATGAGTGAAAGAAGACCTAACTCAACTTAGTCTACAAGTACCTAAATGCCAGCATTTTCCAAAAAATTCCTAGTTGTATACTGATTGGTAACTGAGGGAAACACTACAGTAATAACCACCAGAGGCTTTGTAGACCAGGACTGTCCTGAGAAGTGGAAGAATACTGAGTATCTTCTTAGAGCATGGCTGAACTTGGATAGAATTACGAAGTGAGATGGGAAATATTTTAAAATCTTATAAAGTGCCATACTACTATGTCTACACTGCATTAAAGAAAATAAATTTGTGGCATAAAAGATAATGAAATACCTCTACTAATGCAGGGGGTCTGTGTGATAGACATCACTGTCAGAGACAATAATTCTGCATTAAAATTGCACATGCTTTTTAATATTAAATTATTATATTAATTTCAGAAGTAATTTACATAAGAAATTCAAATATTTTAACCTCCTAAATATGCGAAACTGCTTAGGTTTCATTATAGAAAAAGACACAAAATCTAATCTTGCCAAACATGACTTTTAAAATATACATGACACATACATGTTCCCTTCTTGTAACACTGAATGCAGCCAAAGAGAATCACGTTTTCTACATTACACAGATCAAAGGCGATCAATCACAGTTATTTATTTTTCATCAAATTGTGTGTCTCGATTAGTCTAAAGGAAAGATACTGACCTGAGGCCCAACAGGGAATGCAGGATGGGACTGACTGGGTTGGTGCTGGTCTGCTGGGCTCGTGTCAGACAGCACTGTGTTTCCTCTGGCCTCTGAAATCCAGAGAACAGATTGACTTTAATATCAAGCCTGGGGCCTGCCACATTACCTTCTACTCTGATGTCACATAACATGAAGCTGAAAATGATATGTTAAAGTGCTTTATCAATAACTCAAGCACTCAAATTGCTTATCAGCTGCATAAATTATGCTAACGTTCATTCAGACCAGCCAGCTCATTCAAAGAGTTACGGAAATCTGACAGCAGTGAAACCGAAGCTATCATCAACCCAGCTAATGTGGGTTGCATTATACATCAATTTACATACAGTACATGAGCACTCCGCGCGTGTGGGAACTGCATTTTTTTACACTTGGGTGAGCATCAGCCATTGCAATTTCTGAAAGCAAAAATTATCTGAAAAACAATCAAGTCACATCTACTTTCTATCTTAATAAAGTATTTTCTTTTTGTCAGTTACTGAGGCAGCAAAGGCTCTGCTATACACAATAAAACGGCACTATGAAAGCTGAAAACCGGTATGCTTCCAAATGACAGCTTGTTTTTTAAATGGCATGTGGAGGATGAGCAAAATTCTGTGAAACCAAGGAATTCCAGCATTTATTGAGAGGATCAATATCCAACAATCGAACTATATGCTGGGCACTAATGACTTGCTAAGCATAGAACACAGTCCAGCCCTACTAGATTTTGCTGAAGTCTGCAGTACAGATTTGAACGGAAGGAAGGAAAATAAAAACATCCTATCAGTTCTAAGAAAGGACCAAGACGTTTTCAAAACTACATCCCAATCCTCCATCTCCTCTGGGTGAAGGGTCTGACTGATTTACAATTTTTCAGTGCTGATGGCATGATCAGGCCCACATTGATTTTTGAAGTTTTAAGAATGACAGCAAGTATCAAATGTAGCTACAAGAGTAGTGTGGTCTCTTATAAAGAAAATCCTGGTAATGGCACCAGGTTTCCTGGTTGGTATGATACCTCCTATTTTGGGGTTTTTTTTTTATTTTTCTGATGAGGGGTTGAAATTCCATTCTAAGTAAACTTTAACAAGATGCTCTTTTTCAATGTTTGTCCTATGAATAACAAGATAATTCAGAAACAGTTTCTTGGCACACCCTTGTGCTGTAAAGAAAAAGGATACGATTCTGTCATAAATTTTAAAGAGGGTATTATCAGCTCATTTAAAACAAATTCTTTTATATATTCTCCAAGGGAAACAACTTATAAATAATGGAAATGTGAAAAAAAAACCACCTTCACCACATTAAGGTTCAAATAAAATTGACTGCTACATATTATTCAATTGACTTCTATCTCTACAGCAAGATGTCAATCATAACAGCATTTTAGAATTGGATTAAACAATAAATGTGCAGAGTTATTATGCAGAAATCTGAAAATCTGATTAATTTGTAATATCTTTGTGTGGTCTCAAAAATTCAGAAATGGACATTGCACTGGGAATACTTAAAAATGGTCTATTGAAATATCTGATTTGGAACTAATAAAAACGTACAAACTTGCTGACATTTTATAAAGTGAATTCTATAGAAATATGTTTGCCATTTTGATGACCACTGTCATTTAATAATGAGAACAAGCTGATGTACTGTAAGCAGTAAGGATTCCAACAATTGCCTAGTAACATGCAAAAAGAGATGCAGTCACTAAATTTTTTATCTGCAATTTACTCATTTGAGTTACATGAGAAGAGAAAAATATAACTAAATATGTGAGATTCAGTGAAAACTCTTTCTTTCAAATGCATAACAATCCTAGTGCTGCTGTGATCCCTAAGACCAAAGATGGGGTTTCCCCAGTATGATTCCTCCTATACAAAATAAAGCACTATGTTACTAAACATAATTTTTCCTTTGGTAATTTCCACATACTGTTACGGTCTTTCTTTTTAAATCTTCACAGCTGTATCTATAACATGATATTAGATCAAAGGCTCAATACCAATGAAGATATCACTCCCCATTAAGATCAAGTGTTATAAGTCAATTTTATTCATGTAATTTTAAGGGCTGAGAATTTTGTCTTTGTGTATGATTTAATTAACATTAAAACAAGCTCCTGGTAATCTGTCATATCATTAAATCATTCTATGAAATCTTTTTGAAAAAGAACAAAACGAAAGTCAAATATTCATTAAATTAGATTTCATTGCAATTTTAATAGTTTGAGCTCTCAGAAAATACATAAGAAGTTCTGAAGTAATATGCCTGTGCTTAGTATTCTTTTTTCCATGGTGTAGCTATCCAAAGAACCACTCATTTCTGTTATCTGTACCATAAGGATTTTTCAATATTTGATCACACAGTCTTTATGTAGCACAAGTTGGTTATACAGGACCATCAAGACAAAATTAATTACACTCCTTTCCTTTTTCATTGTGCTAATTGGAACCACTTAGGATTACATTCCTGTCACACAGTTACTCACCACAGAAGATCCTTTTTTTTTTTTTTTTNNNTTTTTTTAAATTTCAGTGTTCAAATGCTCTGCCTGCTGCTTCTAGTTTAGTTTCCATAGGATGCAGGCATCCCAGGAAAACAGTACACGCTTTCATGTAGTCTTACATGGCATCCTATATGAAATTATCAATCCTGTATTCTCTGACTGACATTCTCAGATCTCTCCTGCCCCTTCTAATCTACCTGCTACACCAGACACTCACAGAGTCAAGAAAATGTACAAGAAAGTCTGCCTGCTGGGCTGGCAGTAAATACAGTGAAGTGAGGATTTCAGGGTTAAGCTCTGTTGCATCACACAGTGACAGCATTTTTTTGTTGCTGTACACTGCATTCACTGACACACATAGGTCAACACTCCAAGGAAGGCAAGGCAGAGCACAAAACTTTGCTAGAAGGCTACTTTTCCTTTTCTGTCTTATAATGATATATTTCTGACTGGGGGGATTCCCCTGATCAGAGGGAGTCAGAAGAGCTCTTTCTATTTCTGATTTCTCTACTATTTCTGATTCAGAGATTCATTGCTATGAATTTGGAAAAATACCTTCATTAAGACCAACTGCCCTAAACTGGCAGAACACAATCCCCTACACTATTTCTCTCCTCTATTTTACTGCCTTTTTTGGGGAGTTGATTAATTCCAGATGCTGGAATGACCTCTGCAGGTAAATTATTCCCCTGTCCAAATTCCAGACCTCACTAATGGACTGTCAAAATCCAGCCTAGATTTTCCACTTGTTCAGATCCAGGCCATTGCCTCCCGTTAGGTTATTCTCCAACTCTGCTCAGCCTTCTATCAATGAGGGGTCTGTCAGCAAGGAACCAGGACTGATAGCAGTCCCTATGGAGTTGGGGAACTACCAGCAGCACCTCTGTTTGCAGCTGCGCTTTACAGAGATTCTATTCTCCTTACATCTCCAACTGCTGGTGCACAAGGGGCAGGGGCAAGGCAGTAGCAGGGCACCTGCTCTGAAAAGAGAACCAATTCCTCCTAACACTGTTTGCCTCGGCACGGCTCTTATAACTGAGTGCTGACAACACAGCCTAAGTCAATGAGTTTGCTCAACAGTACCTTATGAACAGACAGGAGTGCTACTGCCATAGCACTGCCATGGCTGTAGACAAGGCTTTAATATTTAAAAAGCAGTATTCATCATATGTGATTCATCATAAATTAATTATAAATTATATAATACATACGTTCACCTCTCATCCCACCAAAGGACTGGAAGGGCATGACAGAATAAAAAATTGAAGTGCACTGTAAACACTGTAAAATAGCCTTCTTAAAATACAGTATTATTTAAAATAAAGCTAAGTAAAACAAAGACAACCTTCTTCTCCCCTTATAAAAATGAGAAAACAAAATCCAGAAATGAAGTGGAAAACCACGTTGTAAAATATCTGGTTTAAAAAAAAGAAAATAAGGGAAACATCGGAAGTAAAAAAGAAATTCCACATCTCAAGGCCACCAAGCCTCATACAAAATTACAACTGTAAATATACTGGTTATAAAAGGCATTCCACAGTTTGCTTCCATTTTGTTTCTTACACATTTTCAGCAACACAACAGGTAATTCAGTCCTTAACTTTTCCCAGTGCCCCACAAAGGTGAGAATGCTCCAATTCCCCACTCTACAAATAATGGGGGAAAGGGACTCCAATATGGATTCTCAAACAAGCATCATTTAGCTGATCTCCTCAGCTGTAGTTCCACTGTTCAGGAAAGCACGGGTCAAAACACAGAACTGTTCTGCCACTCCTTGGCTGTTCCAGGGGTACAGCAGCTCTGATGAGGTGAACCTGCACATGCTTCCCAGCACCCTCACTTGGATGCAATGCCTGTCCCAGCTGCCCTTGTCCCACCCAGTCTCCAGTGTCTGCAGGGAACCTGCAGCTGACTGGCAAATGGAACAACACTGAACAGCATCACAGGATAGATGATGGAGTGCATTCAAGTTGTATGCCCAGCTCTACCCTGGCCCTTCTGTGCATGCCTGCTTGTGCCTGCTCAAAGGTGTGATGCACCTTGGCATCTCTCCTCGAACACTGCACCACAGCTCACTCAGGGCCGATGCTCATACCAAGGCATAGGACCAGTCCCAGCAGATGACCTGGATGTGAAGAACTTCCTCATGGTCTTCATGAATGAATTCAGTACGTCTCACATTTGTATCAGAATCAGGGAGATGCTGGGCCACCTCTCCTTAGTACTCAATACTTTGAAAAATAAGCCAGATCAAATGTAATAATACCAGATTTTCAGTAATCAAAAGAATATATAAATCCTTCTGAGATTTAAGCAAATATTTTAAATGCATTAACATTAATAAAAGAACACATTTCAAGCAACAGATCATATTAAAATCTTTAGATAGTTCCACAATGTGACATTAAATTACTTATATTTATCTCTCAGTAACCATAACAATAAGAAATCAAAACTAGACTTTTTTCTTACTCACTGAGACAACTCACATTAAAGATAAAGCTTTGAGAATTAAATCATTAAAGTAAAAATATGGCCTCTGAGGAAAAGAGAGTCTTACATTTTTAAGACTAATAAACTAAACAATCTGAGGACAATATAGCTGCATTTAGATCATAAGCCATAATATCAAGAGAAAAATATATATCTTTTTAAGGAAATTAAATAGATCAACTGATAATATTTAAATTATCAGGTATGGTGTGTGAAAGTCCATCATCTCTGATTAAAGTAACTCAGCTCCTCACTAAATGAAACCTTAACTGTCAGCAATTATACCAAGAGCAATGTTGCTGAAAAAAATTCAAGAGCTTAAAGAAAAATATGTAACTGATAATGAAAAAAAATATAACATTCCTTCCAAACACTCTTTATTCTGTCACAAAGCACCATATTATAGCTCTTAATTTCACTATTTTCATTTTCCTGTTGCATCAGAGTTTGGACATGTAGGGAGGAAGCCTCCACAAACTGCCACACTGTAAAACCTTAGTAATCAGATTGTTACACAAAATTTCACAAACACACCTAAATTTTACAATACTTGCAGGAGACAAAATTGAAATTTTATGCTGATTCCATTTTACATTGTATTGTCCTACAGTTATCAGAGAAGTTATTTCTGTTACCTCAGAAAAGAAAAATCGATCTCATAAATTACATTAGAATAATAATTCTTCCACTGAAAGGTATGAATTTAAGCTTAGAATTTACTTGGTTAATTTGTTAGAAAGTTGTCTCCTTCCAGTCAATGACCAAGATGTGGCACAAATTCACTCCTTTTGTATAAAATTTCTCTAAATATTAGGTTATCCCACAGATGATTAAGCAATTCACCTTTGCCTGCTTACCTGTACTTCAGATTCTAAGATTTCATTTTCATTTTTAGGCAGTAAGTTCACCCTCACAAAGAAATACAAACAAGTAGAGATCTGGATGTGTGTAAAATCACTATCAGCACATATTAACTCTGAAACCTAACAAAATTGCAATGTTGATGTTATTATTTTACTGTTCAGTCATTTCAGCACAACATACAAATACTGTGCACATCTTCCACAATGTCAGATTGTGTCAACTTACATAACTCTCATTCTTAATTTTCTTCTACCAATGTACAAAGCCCTTCTAGTTTACCTTTGAAAATGTCTGTGGTGTGATAAGGAATTCTTATATTGATTTACGATATTGACATATATGTCAATGCAATATCCTGTACAGAAAAGCTAAACATCCTGCATGCGGAATGGATTGAATTAGACAGTAGAATGAATAGAGCAGATTTGCTTTACTGAGTATATCATTCAGCACTTAAGTAAGTAAAACACCACAGTTTTATACTTATCTGAAATTGTCACGCAGTTGCTACTGCAAAGCTACTAAAATCATCTGGAGAGCTCGAAGCCGTTCTGCCAGTAGAGTATAGAATGCCATCTTTGCCTGGTCCCTGGGAATATCTCCTACTAAAGGGTCTTCTCCCTCAAGGCACACACAGTAGCTGAAATCACTGTCCTCATTACCCGTATACACAGAGCTTGGTTTGTATTTATGCACCTGCATCTTTCTGTATCAGGACTAGTAAAATTAAAACTCCATGACTCTTTGTAATGAAAATCAGACTATTAAAGTGATTCATGTTACAGAGAACTTCTCCTGGGCAACCACGAGTTATATTTACCACCTAACAAAAATCTAACACACCAAGGCACAAAAATCACAAATAATTCAAAATCCCAGTTTCCCAAGGTCCTTAAATTTTCTTCTTTCCCATCTTTATTTTTGCTCCTCTTTTATTGTCTCATCTTTTCCTCTTTCTCATTTCTGTAAGTGATTTTTTTTTTTTCCTTATTGGTGCCTATATGAATATTCTTCCACTTCAGATAGCTCATGTGAGAAAAGAAGTGTTGCTACTCTAGAAAAGGTGAAGGGATATAATTGCAAAAGTATGTTCTTTATTCAAAACAGACTCATTCTACTTTTCTTCACCCACTGAGTACAGTGCATAAGAATCCCTTTTTAGTGGTACATACATTTTTTATGAGTTGGACCCTTCATATTGAGAGTTCTAGTTCCCTTTATACTGTATGCATTAGCACAAATATTAAGGCCACAAAGACCCTATCAGTCTTCTCTGAATTCACACAACATTTCATACTCACTGTTTGCTGTTAGTGCTGGTGAATGCAATGATGATAAAGGTTACTTACCAGAAGATGGACAGTTGAATGCATTATTATTTCATGTTGGGCAGCTGATCCCTAGCTAAGAAGGGCAGGAGGTTTCTCTAAATTAAACTTTCCTTTCTTTCTATCCCTTGAAGTTTACTAAATGCCAAAGAGTGAGCACATTAAAGAACATCAGGTTTTGAATAACTGTTACAGTTTGCCATCTTCATAGCCATCTTAGATTTCTTTATGATTTTTTACAGTTTTTATCTATGCATATTGGTTTTGTTCCTAATAGGGAAGAGGGCAATCTTTCCATTAAAAGCCCAGCTTCCCAACACTCACCCTCCCCACCTGATTTCTGTACCCTTCCTCCAAATAAGACAGACTATGAAGATATCTTATAATGATATATATTGTGGTTTGCCTGGGGAACCCTGCACAATTACTTAATATGTGTTTGGCTGCTGGCACTATAGGCTAATGAAAGCCAGGCAATACATGTGGAGGATGGTCTCTGGTGCACAGTAATTCAGGCTTCTGGGTGGAAGAAAAGCATAGCATGTCTGACTTATCTTGCTTTTTACAAGTTAGTCTGATAGACAAATTTCAAAGGAGAGGGCACAGATCAGTGGCTGATGACAGAGATTCAGCTAACAACGTTGACAAGGGACTGGAAAGAAAAAGCTGTAAGGTGGGAAGCAGATGAACCTAGTATTCTATGAGTCTTGTGAGAACCTGTTTAAAAATTCAAATCACATAGTTTGGTGAGAGGAGAATATCCAGTTAAGGAAGGAAGGATCCAATTAAACCTAGTAAAAGCTCCTCACAGCAGAGTCAGTGTTCAGCAAAATGCACTCCATAATACATGTAAACTCCTACTGGAGCAATCTGACCAGCAAGTATAGTAAAGCAACAGTGGTTTATCACTGTTGCTACTGAGTTCCTGGTTTCATTCCTGTGGTGTCTTTAACAATTTTACACTCGCTGCTGTGGTCTTTACACAGCGCTGTGGGGCAGCTCTATCAAGTGTCTCATTACAGGTTGTTCAGCAGTTCAGACTTTATTGAGACTCTTGAAAGAGCCATCCCACAGAGCAGCATACTGTAGGAGTCCAGTTGAGATCCAGGAGGAAACCTTAACAGTGGCGGCAACTCTGTATGCAGGAGATCGCACTCCGAGATCAGACTACATCATGAAACTGGTGAATCTTCATTATAAACCTATTTAGCTGCACATGCACCTTCAGAAACTCCCAGCTACAAAAATACAACAGCTTTTCAAAAGCAAGCAGTCCCATTTGATATCTGCAGCAAGTTCTCATGATGTCGCTCAGCAGGGTGAGACATTATTTCAAATGAAAATGTTAGCTGGAAGCTGCAGAAACTTATGGTATGCATTCCTCCAGATCTTGTAAATCCCAAACTGAATTAACTTCCTTCTCTTTATGATTGTCTGAAATCAGTTGTAGTGGCTGTTTACAATGAGCTTTAGTCAGGAGTTCCCAAGCACTTTATGTTTTTAAAGAGTATTCAGTCTTCCAATCAGGTCTTGCAACGTATGTCAAGCCTTACCATCACTAAACCAAGTTTAAACCACACAGCAAGAGCTTTTGGTTTGGACCCCTCCCCCAAGCCTTCCCTCCTCCATAGATCAAAAGCTAAAAATATAAAAAGAAGCTAAAAAACTAGTAGCCAGCATTGTCATCATGTCTGGTTTTGAGCAGCTGTTTGCCAGTCAGTGATAATAAACCACTCTGCAGCAACCACTAAAATAGTCTTCTGTACACTGAAAATACCCTAAAATAGATCTGCATAGAAATAAACAAGTGGCTGACAAACATTTGGACACTGTTCCTGTAATACACTGATCTCGCCTTTCTGTGAGACAAACTCCCACTGGATTATAAATGTGTTGGATTAGATTTCTAGGAAAGGTTTAAGAATACAGCACAGGTTAAAAAAGCTTTACATGTAAGAGGCAGACACCCCAGCACAGCTGAATTGCATGAAAGATCTCCTGGTTAGTAACGTCTTGTCATGGCGAGACCTCTTTGTAACAACACACCATGAAGGAAGTGAAAAAGCAAAAAGACACCACGCGCCTTAGCTTTGCCAAAACAGCAAGTGGCAGGCAACTTGCTTCAAATAGGGCACTGTGACACATCCTAACAGGACTAAATTTTACGGAATATAATGTTTCTAATCCATGTGAATGCTTGTCTTCATGTATATACATATACCTCTCTCTATATAGATACATAATTTAAACAAATCAGTTTCCTACATCACTTTCATTTTTATATTATTGTTCTGTTTAATTTTTCAGCATTACAGTAATTGAAAAATAACTACTGGTAAAAGATGCTATTATTTTAAGTGCATTCATAGTGTGTTATGTCACTAATAGACTTGGGTAGCACTATTTCTTTATCCCTTTTTCAAAGCATTATTTTATTGTCCTCCTAATTTCCAAGATTTTACTTCCACTTAAAGTCGAGTGAGGGCTTTGCAGAATTCTATTATATTATTGTCCTGTCATTATTCTAACTCCATTATACAACAACACAAAACCAGCATCAGCTTCCATTTGTCATATTACTTATTTTGAGGATTATGTCAGATCTCAGACAATGTGTACGTGCTTACTAAACATAATTTGGAGTTGGACAAAAAGTAATCACTGATTCCTTCTAAAAATGGTTTTGAAAAAAAGATTCTTTAACTATTCTGTAAGAGCTCTGGCATCTGCTTTGACCCACACAGCCCTTTAGAAGAACCTAGCTATACTTACAAGATACAAAGATAACATTTAAAGGTACATAGCAACAAACAGATTTGAACTTCTTTGTCCATGCTCCCAGCTGAGCTGACAGAAGCCAGTCCTGGTGTGGCAGTCACACAGTTGTGCTCACATGGTGCTCTATAAGTCCACACTGTGCATCTCTCTAACACAGAGAAGCCCAGAGAAGCTGTCTTATGTCTGGTTACAAATGGAACACAAGGAACCTGGAGTAAAGAGAACCCTGGGTCCACCTTTCCTACAAGTCAGATCTTTCAGTAGCCAAAAGATGGTTTAGCACACCTGATGTGCTTTATGGAAATGGATTGCTGTTGCCTTCCTAATATCTTCTTATATTGTGTCCAGCTTTGAGGATATGAAAAAGACAGCCAGGGCTGGTTTGAAATTGCCAACACTTCCATTGTCTGTTCCTTATAGCTGCCATAAAGGAAAGAAAAATCAGGTGCTAATCTGGCAAAAGGAAGATTTAGGCTCATGCCCAACCATTTCCTGTGGGAGCTTCACCAGCTTTTTTCACCTCACACACAGAGTGTTGCTGGGCAATCGGAGCATAGAGAAATTCTGGACCAAAGGAGCGCATCAACTGGAGTGGTTGCATAGGCAAATACTGCCAGCATGCTGCTTCCTCCAGTCACAGAAAGCAGGATGCAATAATTTGTATTTCAATCATTGTGAAGGAAACAGCTTGCATGTGCTCATGTGTGCTTTGAACATGTATTGTTTTAATAGCAGGGGTTTTACTTAATGTTATTCTAATGACTTTCCTCCAAAGAGCATTTGTGGATACCACAACTCCCTAAGTGGCAACAATGGATAAACATCAACTTGAGAAATGCAGGTCTATATTATTTATGAAACAGCAATTCTCCTGTAAATAACCCAGTTGTTTAAATAATATGTATCTATGTAATTGAGTCTTCTGTATACAAATAAATAAGGCTTTATTGCAATGTCAGAAGTTAACAAACCAGTCAATAAAATCAATAACTCACTTTTTCTTGCTTATATATCTAACTTTTCTCCACCTTTCCTACGTTCTCTGTTTGTTCTGGTTACATATTAACACTCTGAAGGATATATAGCTCTTGTGATACTGTTCAGTAAATAGTGATCGGAAGTCTGCAGGAACACCACCTCAGCAATTTAATACTCTTCCTATTTATTGTGTACTGTAACATATACCTGACTGGTATAAATCAGGGAGAAAGAAAGTGTCTTGATCTATACATCAGAGCACTATAGATTTTGAATGTGAATGATTATATTAAGGTCTAAGTAAATTAGGTTTATATTGATACATTTAGCTAGAAGTTCTCCAGGCCTGGATTACATTATCATAAAACCATTGTCAAACAGCACTGCCAGATTATAACACTGAGCTGCTTATGCCTGTGTGGTTACAGTTGTGTCAGCATTTCCATTATGCTTCACATTTTTCAAATATTTATAACTTGGCCGTAAAATTTGCTTTGGCGTGAAACTTGGTCAACCAGAAGTACAATTCTACAAATCTTTACTCAAGAAAGTTGGCCATTCTATTTCAGTCAGAGTGTTTCCATTAGCTGAGTTCTGCCAGATTACAAGTCAAGGTCAAAGCTTATGAGTCTAGTTGTTTTATTTTCTTAATGAAAAATGGATCGGGTCCTTTTAAAAATATTCTTTAAAGAAAAGAAAATATATGGAAAGACTGGGAAATAAGGCTTGATTTTGTAATGTGACTAGGTCCCTAACTCAAAAATCCCTTGTTTTCAGTACTTCGAGAAAGAAGAAAAATTAACAGCAAAGCTGCTGCAATGTAAAAAGTAGCCACGGGGCAAATGCACTAAATTTTCTTCCACTAATTACATTTTCTTGTGGTTTTCATCTGGGATCTAGCACACCTCCTGAACAGTGTAAAATTGGAAGGGCTCCAAATGAGCCATTCTCATCTATCAGGAATACAAACATGCTCACAAAAGCTATCTTATTATGTATGCTCCATACAGGCTCCTTATTCAAAAATATTTTAACAGATGTCATGCTGGATAAATATAATGGCTCATCTGAGGCTTAGAAACACTTTACGCACAGTAGAAACAAATTTGGGCAGCATTTTTCAAATTGAGTTAAGTCCTTAATGTACACCCACAGGCTTACTTAGACTTATAGATACAATATCTTTTTCTTTCGTTCTCCTTAGCTAGCTGAGCACATGATCTGTTATCAACAGAAATTCTCCTGTTCTGATGCTGCTCTCTTGGTTCACTGCTGAAATACATCCTAACTCTGCATTTGGCTTCTGGATGAGATTTCTGTGAGGCACTGGATGGAGGACAAATGCAAACCCTTGCTGCATGGCTCCAGCAGCCTATAGATTACCAGCAGAGAAACACAGGAGGTGCATGTTTTACAATAGTATCCTGTGAATCCTTTCTTTTTGAAAAATGACCACAGACAGAGTTTGACCAAAACAGCAGAGAGTGGCAATACATTCCGACTCTTTGTTAACCTACACTTGTGAGCAGTCTACTAAAATAAATGTGAGCAAGAAGCACTCATGATGCTTCTTTATGCTCCTGGGTACGACACCCCTGTGGATAGTAGTGTGGTACCACTCAGGTCTTAGAGAGATTGCAAGGCTTCACAAGGCTTCATAAGAATTTAAATATTTTCTTTTAGTTCACAATTTTGTTTGCTATTGAAAAACCTGGCTCTTGCAGCTGCACAGATGCAATTACATAGTTAATACCAAGTGATATCTATTGTGAACAGCATGAACATTCCTTTCATGAAAGTTACTCTCTTCTCCATAAGTTTAATTTGATGCCATACAGTAACAAAATTGTGAGACAAATTGTGGCAGTAATATACAGGCTTGCTGTTTTATATTAAAGGAGAAGATTTCCTTAAAGTGTTCTGACTTTTGCAAAGTTTGAGATCTTTAGCACTGGGTTATATGACAGTGCATGCATCCTGACCTTTCAGAATGGCATAATGATTGTGTTGTGTCTTATGCTGGGGCCTGAGCTTATCACAGCTGGCTGCAAGAAGGAATGCTGTGCAATCTCAGGGGAGCCTGCACTGCAGCTGGGGGTCTCTAAGTGTAGTCCTTACCTATTCTTCCATGGGGGGACACCTTAGCAGCAGTCCTGGCAGTTCAGCCATTCTGAAATACCAGTGGGCTAAGCAGGAGAGCACTGCAGTGCTACTCTGCAGCATACAAAGTGCCAGGCAAGGGATCAAGCAGCACAAATATCAGTTCTCCTAAGCCACAAGGAGCAGACTTAGAGGAAGATGGAGAGCAACATGATGAATGTGAGTTCACCTAGCAGCATGTCTGCCAGTGCTTGCTGTTTTCAGTAGGCAAATGTTTGATATTTCTGCAACAGCCCTTCTAGGGATTGCTCCCTAAAATACTAGGCCACCATCAAGTAAGGCAGAGTCACTGCTGACTTATTTGAGCATGCTATACGCTGCACCCACAGGAGCAGGGCCCACCCTTCAGAGAGTGAAGGCATGACAGCACCAGCTGCCTACAACATTGGGCAGCATAAGGAGTGGGCCCCTGTGTTTGAGTTCCAGGCATTGAAACAATTTCATATCAGAACTTCACACTGACCCAATACGGGAGACACAACTCAGGGAGTAGGAAAAAGAAGTGGTTTAGTCACTGCAAAGAATACTGACATTTACGTCTCGTATCTAGGTAAAGGGGATGCTGTTTTAATCTTAATTCATTTCCTTTTCAAGTACAGAGTTCTAAAGGGTTGGCTTGTCATTCCTGCTCAGTTTGCCCTTTTTCAGTGCTGCTTACCTCCTCTTTTGTGAGGATCCTTGGACAAAACCCCTGAAACAGTGGCTTCAAGAATATTAAAAATATATGGGGTTAATTGTTTATGTTTTTAAAGGCAGGGTGGCTCTTGGGAAAAAAAAACACCTCAGATGCAGAATATAAGGTAATTTTAAACACTATTGTTTTCTGATAATTATTTTGTGTTTGGAACAAAACAATATTTTGCATTAAAATGGGAACAGTGGAGGAAGTCAGAATAGATGGTGACAGATCCTGCTAATAACACCAGGGTTTAAAACACATCAGAGCATCCTAGAGGCTGGAGACTCCATACACTTCACCCTCTCATGCTGGAACAGCAAGTAGAATTTCCCCATTAGGAGCAGCTCATCTTCCAAGGGTACTTTCCTACCCTGCAAAGACAAATATTTTCAAACACAGTATCCTATTCACACTCTACTCTTCCACTAACCAAAGACATAAATACCTAAATATTTCAGAAAGATAATATAATGCAATAAGCTTCAGCATAATAACATCCATCAGAAAGGACAACTTAAAAGAAAAGCATTGCATTTCCTATATAGAACGATATATAATGATCATTGGCGAGGAATGGATCAATCTGGCTCCAGTGGAGCAACTGCATAAGCATTCAAAACAACAATAACTACAAGCTCTGGTGAGATACTTTTCTTCCCAGTGTCATCTCATTTTATTGCCTCTGAGCAAGGCTGAAAGTCCTGCTGAAAAAGAAATCCAGAGACAGTTTTCTCTCTCTGCTCCCATTCCTGAAAATCTTGATTTTACTAATATTTCTCTATCAGCCAGCAAATTTAAGTTGTAACACATTGAGTCCAATTACAACCACCACAAATCCTGGGTTTTATGGGTTTACAGTGTTTGGGGATTAAGAGCAAGCCCTGGAACAAAACATGTACATAATTTTCATTTGAAAAGAAAAGCTTTTTGTTTCAAAATCCTTTTGCCATTTAAATTTTATACAATTTATGGGAATAATGCAGGTAATTAAAAGCGTCCTTATCATAATTCTGTTTTAATATAGTTTTATATTTTTAAATTTAATTTATACTTTTTAATAGAGAAGAGAAGAGAAGAGAAGAGAAGAGAAGAGAAGAGAAGAGAAGAGAAGAGAAGAGAAGAGAAGAGAAGAGAAGAGAAGAGAAGAGAAGAGAAGAGAAGAGAAGAGAAGAGAAGAGAAGAGAAGAGAAGCCATAACTGAGTGTTTGTATTTGGAAGCCAGACCTCATTGAACTGCTCTCCACCAGGAACCAAATAGAGTTTTCCACCACATTTCTACCTCACAGTTTAACAAACAACTTGATTCCAAACCAATATCTGAATTCAAATAACTCTCTGTTTCTTTAATATGCACCAGTTTGGTATTATTCTCAAGGATTACACTTGAAAGTGGCAAAACATTATGACAGCAGCGCCATATACCAAGACATATATTAGGGCATGCTTAATCAGCTCTCAGTCCTCCTGTACCACAGGCTTTTTGCTTTCTGAATCCCCAGGCTTTTCTGGAGCAGACATGGATTCATTTATACTATCTCAGCCTAAGTATAATAACTTGTTTTTCATGGGTCCTCAAATGCACAAACTGCTAACACCCCTTTTCTAGCTCCTCTAGGAAATTCGCAGGTTCTGGGTTCATTCGTTTTCCCGAACTCATTTGATAGATTTTACTGATGATGGAACACAAATCTACACGGCATCTCTACCGTAATGCCAATGAACATCAGGGAATTATCACTCACTTTTAATAAATGACAAGAAATACTAATGACGTGGTAATAGCAGCTGACAGCATTATCAGCTTGAAATTTTTTCTGCTCCATTTACCTTGAGGGACAATTTCCCAAAGCTAACAAAGGCCAGAAGTGAATTCACATCCAAAACTGAGTAGTCAAACACAACCCACATTCAGGATTTTTGAAAAGGACTCATTTATCTGACAGACCTATACAGTTTTCTCCTTTCCATGTGCTACCACAGAGGCAAACATCTGAGAACACATCAGAAGTGACAGCCGTCATCTTTCAAACCAACAAGGACTGTTTTAAACAGCCCAGCTCCGCAGTCAATTTTGTATCTAACTCCTATCTTCTACAGATTAAACAAGAGCAGTGAATACAGAACATGGGGGATGTACCAAAGTAACACTTCCAGCAAGGATTTTCCATAGTTCACGCCCTCATCTGGCAGGGCTGTAGCAATGCTCCCAGGTGATATAGGGAATTTTTTTATTTCATTGTCACCATAGTAAGTACACTTCAACAGTGCAAAATGCATAGGCATCACTACTATCCCTTAGGCTCAAAAGCTTCCACAAAACTGCTTCGCATGGCACTGTCCCTAAGTTCATTTCTTTGGTATTCCCTACCATTTATACAGACTCACAACTCTTTCGGCCAATCCCCCTCTGTCACCAGGCAACCATCTACTTTCACTCCAAAGTCCGTCACTCTGTCAAGCTATACGGGCCCATTTGCACAGAAGACCCAAGACTGTGTTGGTCTGGCTACCTTTAGAGTCCTTGGTCTGAATTATTTTCTGCCCAATAAGCCATAAATAAAAATGACAAAACCCAACATTTATTAGAATAAATACGATTAGTAAAATGTGATTATAGCTGTTAGTCATTTCAGCAGCAATGATGGTACTCAGTGAAGGCTTCCCAGTCATTTGCTTACTATGGCTGAAATTCTTGAAGGACTTTGTGTAGCTGTTTCATGTGTAAACAGTACATAATTATTACCTCAGTATGTTAATCTATATTACAGAATAGGTTAAAAAGCCCTGCAGCAATTTTTTTTTTTTCCCTCATTGAAGTTCTCAGCAAATATTTGTGGGTTTTTTCTTTTTTAAAGGCCAAGTGCAGGGGTGCTAGATTTCTTCCCAAATTTACATCCACTTGTCCAGATTCTGCCCTCTGACATTCATGCAGTTCAGCTGAATACAAGTTCCAATGGATCACTCAAAAAGATGAATCCTGTGAAGGTCTGACTGTCCTCCAGCTCTGCTGGGAGTTTCTAGATCTCATCTTGATGTGCGTTATATTAGGCAGGCATGCATCAACATCTCTTAGTGATCAATTTTAAGCGTACACATTTCTGTTTAATTTCAGTATAACTAGTCATGCTGCCGACATGTACAGGCATGGGAATTAAGTGACAGCTAAACAAAACCCTTTCTGCCTGCATGTTTTTGTGCTTAAACATCAAGTCCTCTGCAAAGCACGTGAAGATACAACAGCATAAATTTCTGCATGTGTTCATGTATCTTCTACATCATGGGTCCTGGCATCCCTTTCATTGCACCCATGCAGTGCCTCTGATGGGGTAAGCATTAACAGCTGGATTAGGGAGAACACAAGAAAAACATTGTTACCAGCAGGATGGGCTCCCTGAACTGGGTCACCATATGAGTTCAGTGCAGAGGGCAGAGCAGAGTCAGTGTGGAGTGAGGAAAGCTTAAACAGCTCCTAAACTGAAGGTGTTAATTGCTACTTCAGAAAGCATTCATCTTTGGGCATCTACTCACGTGAACAATTCAAGCACATACTGTGACTTACACTATATTGGACCAGTCATTCCTATGATCCTGACCCCAAAACTCAGTCCTATGAGACTGTGCTCTGGCAGACAGAACTGCAAAAAACTTCAAGCAGCAAACCATATGGAAGACCTTGTTTTCAATTTTTTTGATAGGCTCAAAATAATACAGTTGAAACATCTTTGTCCAACAGCTTTGGGATTCACACATATTCATTCCAGAAGGTAGGAAAGCTTGACTATGTAAGTGTTATACAAAAATTCTTCCTATTATGGAACACTGCTTGCCTCCAAATCATGCAGCAAGTTGTGCAGAGGGGTAGTCTGATTTCTCGCACAGAGGAGAGCATGCCTTGCACCAACAGCGAGCAGAGCTGGTATGTCCAGACACACAAAAACATGGATTACTCAGGCTGGCAGCATGAAACATTGAGCTTGGAAATGAACCTGGCAGCAGGCCAGGAGATAAGATCCAGACTAGCACTTTGTATTCTAAAACATGTCTGAATCGATACTCAAAATAACAAACTCCCTGTAGTCCTCCCTGGCACTATGTTGACATATTGCTCAACTCCATGTTGGCCAACATATTCACTGTTCTAAGTGTGGATTCCCAGGGAAGTTTTCCTGGTTCTGTTTAACAATTTTTAGACTCTTCAAACTCTCCTCTGCTGATTAAAAATTAATTAATTAATACAAGAGGATCGAGACGATTTTACACACGCCTGCTTGGTCAAATTGCAGTTTTGATCCTGAATTAGATACACCCACTCTGCAAAAGGAAATTGCCATCTCTAGAGATTTGCTGCATCCTGGTGGCCAGGGAAACCCTATGTGGGCAGTGAACTTACTTTTGCAAGGTGTGACACAAACCTACCTGATTTCCATAAAAAGACATTAATCGATTTCTGTAGGTTTGACACAGCATGTCAACATCATGACATCTAATAAAGACCAGAAGGAACACTTGAAAACAGTGCTACTTGCCAGGGTCCCAAAAAATGCTGAACCACTCCCTTTGTGTTCCCCAAGAGGGATCTGAGTCCCACGTAATCTGACTTAGACATTTCTTTAGACATGCTCTGATCATCCTCGGAACCCAGAAAATTCCTCTTATCATAAATTTATCATGCATTTAAAAGCGCCTTGTTTTTCAGATCTATACCAGGCACTAGCAGACAATTCAGATTGAGACAGAGAAACCACTACTGTTCACATGCAATCAACCTAACATGAACAAGATAATGAACATACCTCCCCATCCTGCTAGCCACAGTGAGAATAACTCAACAAAGCAACTCAAGTGATTGGCATTATCAAACTGTGTACAGATCCCTTTTGCCACCCTTATGTATGTACAACACCATTCTGTGACATTCTGCTTGGAAAATCCATTGTGATTTCTGTTGCATGCCTGAGCTGGTAGGAATTGGTATTCATGTCCTTTGAAGGCAAAAATCCATGGCTGTCTTTTCCCCCCCTCTATGTCTTCTTCCCCAAATCTCCCTCAACTCTCTTGCTGACAGGAGGATGTATTTATTATTTGTGAAGTTTTCAGGGACACTTAATCTTGCAAATCTGGCTAATCACTGAAAACTCTCTTCCTGAAATTCAAAAGTCCTCCTGTTAGATAGTAATAAGCCAATTCTAACTGTGCTCAGGGAAAGTAAAGGACACAAAACCTGATTATTCTTTGGCTATTTGAGAACTGTGGAAATTCCTCATAGATCTGTGGTGGCCCTCATATTAAGACTCATCCATTTGTCTTATTCCCAAGAGAAGCCAGGCAAAGCTTGAACAGAAAAAAGATAAGCACTTATAGTAGAACTATTTCCTCTCTTTTCTCTTTCATATAGATGTTTCTCTCCACCCCATAACCTACATCTGAAAAAAGAAAAAGAAAGAAAAAAAAAAAAGAAAAGAAAGAAAACGGCGTTCATAAAAATTTTGGAAGTCTAGAAGCTCTGCAGTCAGACAGAGTAAGATAGGGTTCATATCCAACTTGTTTTCCAACTACTTAGTTCTAGCAACCTGAAACAACAGAAATTTTTCTCTCTATGCATCTAATTGTTTAGACCAGTAAAAAAGGAGAAGAAATAAGATGTCTCCCACCTACTTCATTGAAGGAGAAACTCATGCACAAGGAGTAGATTTACTGTGATCTTGCTCAAGATTGACTTGTCCAAGCTGATGCTACAAATCCATGTCAGAATCGGAACTGACCTTTCTTCTGGAGCTGTTTTGTGCTCAGACCTGAGCGAGCTCAAATGAAAACAAAAATCAACCACAAAACAACAATGAATTGTTTTGGCGTCTGGAAAAGTAGAAAACTGAGCTTGTGGGGACAAAAAGTTGCACATGAGATAAACGTAAGCATTCCTCCCAAGAAACCTAAAGAATATCAAGATGTAAAAACGCAAAGCATTCCACACAAATTGATGAGAAACTGCAAACAAGATATTTTCAGGCTTTTCAAAAGAGGTGATATTAATAGTGTATCCCAATAGGGCCAAGTGAAACCTGTAGTAAGAGACAGCAACCTTTACAAGTTTTTGAATCCTCCCTGTGTTGCCCCTGCTTTTCCCCTCAGAAAATGTGAGATGCCTCTCTTCTTGAGCCATAGAGCATTGATTGGATTTACATTCTTTTCACTTTATCCTCTCCCTTTCTCATCCAGTGAAGTACATGAAACACTCTGATCAGTGGACAATATCATTCTGTCATCCAAGCTTTTTGTCAAGGCTCTGTATTTAAATATGCATTGTTTGCAACAAAGGAATAAAGCTATGAAAGGTTATTAGAAAATTAAATGCAGCTATAAATTAATTTCTGTAATTACTATTCATTAATATTTAATATATTTATATAAAGGGTAAATCTCCTCAATTCCCAAGGCATCCTGCATTTAATAATGTGGAAACAGCTTATCTCCTTCCTGTTGTTGAGACTGGATTTGTAATAACTAGTAATGTTAAATGTATTTTTTTAAATCAATAATAAATAAATACATAAACACTTCCCTTCAGAATGCTCCTGATGTTATTCACAAAATTAAAAAAAAAAATAACTACAGAATGCCAAGGGACTTCATAACCATTTCATTACTACCTTCCTAATTGCATGCAGTGGAACTGCATAATCAGTTTATTGAAATTGAAATCTTTGGAACTGATTCTCCCTACAGACACTAACAATAAGCATCCTGTGCAATAACACAGTACTTAATGTAATATAAACATTATATGCACCAAGCTTTAAACATCCCTTGGCTTCACCTGCTGGAATTGGACATTTTTAACACTCTTGTGTTCTGCCACTGCATTGAATCAAATATCTAATTTACAGACTGCAAAACACAATATTCCCATATTACAATAAATAAAGGAAGATACATTCAGAAAACAGACACACACACACACAATTGGTATAAGGATAAGCAAGACTACATTTAATAAAGTGGAAATAAAGCAGACCCTTCTAGAAATCTGAATGGATTTTCATGCACAATATAAAAGAAATTGCTTCTGCTTCCCACTGTGTCCCTGTGCCTCTGCAAATAACTAGGCTGATACCACACAGTCCGGATGCAACTTACTCCTACTTTACAAGGGGACTTTACTCTTCTGAGTACAAACAAAAGTATTTTTAATCCAGTGCATACCCAGATATCAATAGGATTTCTCTCTAAAGAAAGATATTCATATTTTGGTTTGCAGGATTAACATGGTAGCAAGTAATGATACAACTAAGAAACACTCACCTGCACATTTTCAAGTCAATATTCTGTCTACACAAAGAACTCAAAACCATGAAAAATGTATACCTTTATCTGCTTTCATTTTCAACAACAAATACGAAAAAACCTAAAGTTTTATTATTTTATTGTTAATAACAGTATTTCAAAGGTTTTTGTCCTTTTACAAATCAAGATAAGATTTAGGGGGTGTGGGGTGAAACCTTGCTTGACGGCTTTTGAAAAAATCTGTGTTCAGGGGCTTCAAACAGCATATTTAGAAAAGTCTTTACCAAACAGGGGTGCAGTATCTCAGCTAAAGAGGCCCTGAAATAACTTCTAATATCACAAAAGGAGTGGAGAAAGTTTCTTCTTCTTCTCTGTTGTTCTATCACCATGTGCCCGCAATAGCATGTCCATGTCTTAAAAAGCTGCTCTCAGTCACCTCATCTTCATAAAATTTTATAAGACACTGAAAACAAAAATTAAAGTTAGGGCTATTAGATATTGGGACTGATCAGTTCTCTTGTAGCCTTTCCCTACAATCAGCACTGATGGTGCATAATACTGTGGTGTCAAAACCAGTATGGGACTTCACAGCCAAAACCAGTCATCAGAAGTACCAGCTCTGCTTCAGGACAGGGTACTCTAGAGTTGAGCTCAGCATTTTGCTACATTATTTTAAACTTTTTAAGAACAGAACAGCTTTGCAAAGCTGTGTAAGGTAACAAAGAGATCATCTGGAGCCAGCTTCATGCTTGAATAAAGCCTCACAATAACTTGTTCCTGCCACAAGGATGGACATCGCATCACGGGCAAAGAAGACGTCTGGTTAGTATCCTAAGAATTGCAATGACAGAATAAATTTAAGATCATTCTAAACATAGGGATCCCAATCTTACATCACTCAGTACTTTCTGGTGTCAGCATAACCCATGAGATAGAGCATGATCATTTTGGGAAGAACAGGAGGAAACAGACTTAAAAAGAGTGGCTGTGGAGGAGGACATGAGATGGCACAGTGTCTTGCCCTTGGTGTGCAACTTTGACTGCTTAAACCTCAGTCTGGCAAAGCACTTCAAAGACATAAACCCCTCAATGACAGAAGAGCTTGGCATGGTGAATGGAAAAACTCCCATTGGTTTGAAAGACGACTGTTGGACAAGGACCATCTGTCCTGTATGTGAAGTATTGGTTCATAACAAGAAGATTTACCTGCCACCCTTAAAACATTAACATGCTAAAAAACAATCAGAAATGGAAAGAGAAGGGGAAAATGCAGTCAACCAAATTTAACTGCACTTTCTCCTCAATGGATCCATACCCAGCTAAAACATGAACATTGGGGAAGCACTGCACATTTTCATCAGCTGAAAGCCCCCTCAAAACAATCTCAGAAAGAGGCAAACCAAAATGGATGTGACAGTCAAAATATCAGAAGAAAATAACATTAATGCAGTCTTAATGCAAAAGGAATGCAATTTAATTTGTTGCTCAATACTATCTTTCTGTATATAGCACAAACCATTGGAAGTAGGTTGGGTGTTTTTAACAAGTTTTATTCAATAAATGTTTTATTATTCAATATTTTTTCAAATAACTTCTTGTACTATGTGTGTGTATACGTATATACCTACCCCCTTCTCTCCTTTTCAAGTAGAACTATCCTTGGATCACCTCACATAAATACAAGCAAGCTGATGCCTACACAAGTGAAAATACAATTTTCCTCCTTCTTCAATAAAGAACTACAAAAGAAATATTCCTCTGAAAGTCAGCCCCCTCCACTGTCTCATCTTTAAGCAAAATTTTGCATCTGAAATTTGCAGTAGTTATCTACACCAGTAGTAATGGTAAGTTGAAGTACTCAAACTACATCAATAGTTTGTTTTAAATACCTACTTACATTCTGTAAATCAGTAACCTCAAGAACATGAAACATTTGCTGGATCAAAACAGATTCAAGAAATTAATTGATGATGGAGTTGCAGTTTTATTACTTGAATGATTTTTTTCTACCATCTGAGAAATAAGGAATAGTCCGGAGTAGCAACTCACTCTCAATCATTTTCCACCCTATCTTTTAAAATCTAATGCTAAAATAGATCTGTATCTGGGGAGGGAAAAGATTTTCAGAATTCCACCACAGATCAATACATTTTCAATATACATGTTCTGGATGGATGAGGAGCAGAGAAAGAATACTTAGGATAAGGAGAATCACATCTATCACTAACATAAAGAGGTGAAATGCATGTGGGTTGATTTTGCCATGGTATGGAAAGCCTGTAAAAAAATAAAATCCTTATCAAACAGCACTGCATTCTCCACAGTCATTGAAAAATTAGCATTTAGTATTACATGCAGCTTTCAGGAGAGCATCCACAATGTCTTTCAATACATAAGCAATACATCCTGCTAGCAAGCACGGACTCGTGGAGCTTGGGGAAGGCGCCAACAAGCAGACAGATAGCCCTGGTTTGGGGGCATGATGAATTGTGTACTCAGCTGCAGACTGAAAGTACACAAACCTGAGCCTGGACAGGAAAGTCTTTGACCTATTTGCTATGGAACAAACAGACAATTGGCTCCTGTTGAGAAGTGCCAGCTTGTCATGGAGGCAGCGACAAGAGTAAGTCACCCCCAAAGGAGTATGCATTCGTCTGATTGGAGCAAATCAAATTAGAACCCAATACAAAAAGGCAAAAGAGCTTCTTCTCCTCAGCTCCTCTTGTCCCAGGAGCACAATGAGGCAGGTAGTAACGCTTTCTGACTGACCACAGATTCAGTAAATGCAACTCCCAAGGGAAGCTTGAACTAGATTGAGTTTGGAGCTTGGCAGCAGAGTTGCTAAATAGAACCAACAGCATGCTTTAAATAAAAGCAGTGGTGTGTTAAAAATCCCTGTGCAAAGCCTGTTTACCTGTCTGATTTCTTCACATTTCTTTCTCTCTCACTTGCTCCCCACCCCCAAATAAAAAAAGTAGATTTGAAGGTAGAAGGCAAACCTGAGACTACCAGACTTCAGGAGCTCATAAAACATACAAGAGTTTCTACGGCTGCTTCTTTGGATTTCAGTACGGTAACTTTCTCTCAAGGCTTGGTGAAATCTCATGCTAGCATAGACCTGGGTCTTTAGTGATGGATTTGTACCTAAATATGGTAATTAGCAGGGAAAGCAGGTTATTATTCATAATACCATAAGAAGACTTTAAGTGAGAATACAAAAGCAAAGAGGTCCTTCCCATTACTACCATGCTTGAACTCATTTCCAATAAGGCTGGGTAGAGAAGCTCTAACAGATGCCACTAGGAACCATAATAAACCCCACATCTTATAAACTCAAAGGCATACTTTACTTGAGAAGCACTTTCTTGACACTACTGTAGTCCAGACATGACAAGGAAAACTATAGCTTTCTAGAGCTATAAAGCAAAGCTGGTTCATAAAACCATTTTCCTCCACAAGACAGTAACCTAAATTTCTTTAAGCATGGTACACTCTGTATTTCCTTTGTACAGGCTCAGCTCTCCTTTCAATCCTTCTTAGTCAGTATGCCCAAATTGTCCGGGAGAGTGGCAGTGCTAAGGCAGGAAAGGCCACTAAAACTTCTTAGTATTATGTATTATCATGATATCCAGCTACAAGACTTGTTTTTCCTATTTACCCTCTCTCCTACAAAAAACACAAGGAAGGAGGGAGGAAACTTGGATCAGGACTTGAAACTGGTTCTTTTTATTCTTATTTCCAATATTGTCTTCAATAAGATACATCACCAGGAGGCTCTCTCGAATCTCTGAGATGCAGAGACATACAGCAAGCTCCGAATGAGAGGACATATTGCTTGGCAGAGAGGCAGAGGGCACAAGGCTGCCTCTGTCAGAAGGAGGCATAAGGTGTCTGGGGATGGTGAAGGGAGCCAGCTGCAAGCAGTGGCATCTAGGCCCAATGGGCAGAGCAGACACCACAGGCACTGTCACCTGTGCCATGCTTATGCAGCATCTGAGCAATGCTCAGCTGCCACAAGGGTACAAATACTACAAAGCAAAAAAATGTGACAGTCAGAAAGGGATACTCATGGGCCAAAATAACAGGCACAGGAGCTTTTCTGCACATACAAAATTTTAAAATCACTCAAATTGTCTAGTAGGTACATGACATCAGATATGTAATACAGGCAAAGTATGAAGTATCTCTCTGGTTATAGTATCAGGTAGGGAAAGCAAGAAAGGGAAGTCAGGAGTGCTTTGTCCATCTCTTGAATCAGGATTTCTTGACTAGCAGTCTCTATGCTCCAATCACTAATCCCTGCATCCAATATCTAAGGAAGCTCCATGCATGTAACACTGATCTTATCTTGATGTTAGAAGAAAAACAGATCAATACAGTATTCATAAGATGATGTATGACTAAACTATTGATGCAATATTTTGCCTGTTTATCAATGACTTGCTATTTGTATTTTTTTGTTTTCCTATGTATGCAAAACACATGCTGTTTCTTTCTGCTGTATACTCAGCTCTTTTAATTCCTATAAGAATAAATAAAATTAAGAAAAGGCTTCAACAACACTTCTGCTCATCCATATCAAGGTTGCTTCAGCATCATAGGGTTTCATACCACCAGACACTGAGCTATATTGTAGGTTATGAAAACTGGGAACATTTGGCACATGTTGGAATTAATTAGTGCCCAGTAGAAACAGTGCCCAAAATTCTTTACCTTTCATTTCCACTAGTTAATTTCATATTCTCAGCCTCCTTATGTTTTCCTTATTTTCCAAAAATTCTGTGATTTCTGGTTATAGCTACATCCTTTTGTCCTGTATTTGTACAGCACCTAATGCCACGAAATCCCATTCCTGAATTTGACCAAAAGGAGTGGACTTGCAATATGTAACTGTTTTTATATTCAAAAAAAAAAAAAAAAAAAAAGTCATCCTCTTATTTATTTAATTCCCAATACTGTATAAACAAATTTAAATTAAATCTCCAAACTTACTTATGTTTTTAAGTCACCAGCATTTTGCTTATTTAATTTTCCCTGCTTGGCAATAGGGACTGCTGTAAAGCCTATGTCTCAAGAAGAGAAAATCTTGACCTGTAGATCCAGGCAGAAAATGTCTGATTCTATGCTATTTTATTTTTCCTGGAAAATGCCAAAATAGCTAAAACCAGTTAATTGAATTTCACCAAAACTCCATTTTCAGAAGAGGAAGGGTACACTCAATTTATAGCAGAACACTCATTTCTAACATCAAGAATACAACTTCAGACTGCAAACAGAATTGGAGGGGGTAAGAAACAGACCAGGCTTTCTAAGAACACACAGTGCCCCCAGTGCTTTCCACACTTGACTGAGTCTGAGGGCACTACGATCTGATTGAGGACACAAAACTGAGTCTCTCCCAAGGTAGTGCCTCACGACACTGCACCCTTGTGTTCTCTGAGATGCATGTTCCTCTCCATCTTCTTTTATTGAAATAGCTCCTTTGCTTCTCCACAGCTGAAAGAAAGCCAGGCACAAACATTTGGTGTTTTAGTCAAGTAGGACTCAATCTAGGTCAGCCCCAGCAGCCGTCAGCCTTTCCAGAGCCTAGTACCATACAGACAGACATACTCTATGTATGTTCCAGTATCTTGAACACAGTGTCAGTGTTCAAGGCACATACTGCAGAACTCAGAAATTCAGGCCCAGTTACCAGCTGCAGAGGAAAGGAGCTGCTTGCAATAGGTCTCATGTGAACCTCGATGTGGTTCACATGTAGACGAAACACAACCAGGATGAACCAGGGTCACACACCCATACTGCTTCTATTTAAAAAAAAAACCCACCAAAGCAACCAAAACTTAGCATTTAATTGTGAAAATTAACTGGAAAATTAGCTTTACTCAGAAATGCAAGAAATTGATGCAAGCTATTTTACACCATGCATTTAAAAAATTGAGGTGATATATAAGTATTTTAAAGAAATATTATTTTTACATAATGAAATTTCTTTCATCAGTTATCTAGTCCTGTAAAATGTTTATTCCAAGAAAGGGATCTTTCCCACATCTTCAGCAGAAGGAAACCTAATTTTTTGTCTACTGCCTCACAAGCTCTGCAGAGGGTGGTGGCACAGGGTCCCTGCAGGGATGCCTGATCATGTGGCCCTAGGGCTGATCTAGTGCGTCATCCCTGCTCTTAAAACTGGACATAAGTGCCTTGCGGTTCACAGCCAGGAGACACTGTATTGTGTGGGGTTGTGAACATCTTTCTGGAGGAACATCGTACTGTGGTTACCTATTTGTTTAAACCTTGCAACTTGGGTAACAGTTCCTCCATATGTTAGCAAAATTAATAAAGTGATGCTGAAGCTATTGGTTGCCTTCCCCTCCAAAGAGATTTCAATCAAAAGGGAAGGATAACACTAATTGCTGGGCAGATTGACTCCTGGACATACACTAAAATATCTTTATTCAGGACATTAATTCTCTCTGTAATGCTGCACGTGCAGACATAGCTACTGCCACTCCTACAGGAAGTCATACATGTCCCATGGATAGACCATGCCATACCCAACATACCACCTGCCAACAAACATTTCCTTAAGTTTGCTTCCGTTGCTCTTTCCCTGGATTTATTACAGTCATCATGATATTTTCTTCACTTTTCTGACCAGCTTTCCAATGTTTATAAACACACTGTAACATAATATGCAAACCTCCTTGGGTTTTTTTAGAAAACACTGCAATACAAATAATTCAGAACTACAAAATCTAGGTGGATACTTTATTCATATGATATTGCAAGGTGTGACACGCATCTGTCATTCAGACCCTGCCATGCCACATACAAATACTTCATTAATGCATCTCACATGGATTTTTTTTAACCTTTAATCCCCTGATTAGCCTACTGATTTAATGGGTAATTATTTGATTCCAGTCTCTGCTCCAGCAACATGTTCTCTTTTATCACTCTGCAAAAACATGAAGCTTCTATCAAAAGTTAAATTAGCTCAGGATATAGAAATGGAGTATCTTGATTTAATGGTAGGCTTAAGGTGAAAGCCTTTCACCACACTCTTATATAAAAAATTACAGAATGTTACTCTAAAAAAGAAAGTCTTGGCTTCCCAAAGCAGCACATTTCTTACACTAGAAAGTCTCCTCTGAAAGCATTTCAATGTCATTGCAATTTTATGTAGTGAAAAGATATTTTAAGTGGCTTTCTTATTTTTTCCAGGAGATTTTATGGATCCCTCTAAGCCTTGTTCAGTTCAGCTAGATCCAAATACACCTGAGAATCAAAAAAACAACTGCAGCAAAACAAACGCTGAGTAGCCACCAGTTCTGATTCTGCAGGCACATTTGCACGTGCTTTCCTTCATCCTGGACCTGATATAGTGGATGGAGACATTGCACAGTGGTAAGGAGGCACCAGGCCCCACTAAGTGTTGTTCAGACCTTACATAATGCAAGTGCCAGGAAAACCTCACTTCCCTGCCCACTCTGTCCCTGCACTGCCATGAACCAGAGCAGGGGAGTTCTGCTCCCAGCAGTGAAAATGCACACATCGGTAAGGTTATGGACACAGAAATATTTATCAAACCAAGAAGCCAGGGTATTCACTGCATAAGCAGTGAGGCACGTAGATAATTAAAAGTTCACCAGTCCAATTAGTCCATTCATATTTTACCATGTCAATAGACTTAAAGACTCATTGGAAGAAGAAGAACAATACGAGTGAGAAATATAGCTGAGGTGAAGCACAAAATTTCCAAACTAGTCTTGGCAGATCGTCATCGCTTTATCTTATACATTCTGTCATGCCAAGTTCCTCAGACTTTCACTTGGATTAAGACTTTTCCCTGAGACATGTCAAGCTAGGCTCCCATGAATTGCAATTGCATGCTAGGGTCTGCATGGGACTTGGCTTAATTTATTATGAAGCTGGCTTCACAGGTCTTTGATAATCTATTACATATCTCTCAACCCCGCTTAAAGAGCTGTCCTTGATCAGCCAATTGCCCAAGTTAAGGGAAAAAAATTCAATCCTAGGCTGCATAAGTATGCTGTAATAAGAACTGAACACTTCATGGACACAAAGAGATAAAGACAGCACAAAAACCTCGCTCAGCTGGCTGTACTGTTTCAAATGTCTCCAGTGACCAAAAATCATCACTGCAAGTCTATTGAGAATATTTAGTTTTGATGCTCTGTTAGAGTGTTAAACAATAATGAAAGAGATTAAATAATCTTTATGTGAAAGCTACATGTAGTTATTTAACTAGCTCCTAATTTTAAATTAAGTACCACGTTCTAGTGAATAGGAACACATTCAGGATACAGTTTGCCATTGTTTCTGCATCCTATGAAGCCTAAAAGAAGTTAATTGACACAAATTTTGAGCAGCTGTTAGAGAGAATTTCTATTTGCTGATGATTAAAAATTTCAAAGTGAAGAACAGCAAATAAAGACTTGCAGTTTTAAGGACTAGATTTGGGGATTTCAACAAAAATCTCTGGTCCTTTGGAATTTAGAAGATAAAAGGTAACTGAAGTGCTTAAACGTTATCTTCTAAACACAAGGGAGTTTCAAGTAAACATGAAGAGTTTTATATTTTTTTATCTACTTTATTTGCAATGAGTGATGAAATAACATAAGCATTTCTGAGTTTTCTCTAATAAGGCAGGATGAAAATTATACTGAGATAAGTACATGTAGTCTACTCACCTTAAATAGTTTTTAATTTCTTTTTGTTAAAAAGCACATTAGAGGTAAGATTCTTACAGAAAACAAAATGCAACTCTATATCTGATACAAACATCTCAAATTCCCTACTGCAAGTAAATGCAGTCTCTCTAAAATTACAAGCACTATTCAGATGTGGATCCAGTCTGAAATGACTGAAATTAATTTCACATAATTTATTCTAGTTTCAACTGATTTTAAAGGTACTATAAGCATCCAAACCAATCATGCACAATTGCTGAAGAACTTTCATAAAAGTTACTCAAACCACTTCCTAGAAAGATGAGAGGAAGAAAGCCTTCGTGTGTGCACTCTCTGTGTTGCCATCATACTGCAGTACAATGTTTGACATTCACATGTTCTTTACATCCTTCATTAGGGCATTTCATGAAACTATCACCAAGTTGTAGGTCTTTTAGATCACTTTCAGAAAAGAGAAGGGGTACAACTGAGAGAGAAAGATGAAGACAGCATTTGTGTGAAGGAAGGCCACATCACATTGCTGCCTTCTTGGTAGTGTGATCTTTCTTGATAGAGTTCAAAGACCTGGCCACAGCTATTTCTTTCAAGATACAGGAGCTATGTCCTATTCTTTTCCCACCATGTACAGGTTACCACTTCTGTAGTGCAATTATGTCTCCCTCCTGACATCCCATCTGTCAGTAGGGTTCTTTAACCCCTGGAATGAGCTTTTAGTGTTCACACTGAGACTTCAAATGTAGGAGTCTAAGAGGAAATGTCATGATGGGCAATTAGCTTTCAACTTCAGTATAGGGTAATATTTTCCAAGCATTTCACATTTCCAGTTCAGCTGTGTATGCTACTGATGCACTAGTGTTTCATGATGAGGATATGGAGAAGGTCGATTAGCACCACCACCGTGTTCCGCAGAGCTTCAGGCTGTGAGAATGCAATTCCTGTGCACAGGTAGCTTTGCTCCATTCCTGCTGGGGGAATGTCTTTCTGCTAATAATCTTGGAAAAAATCATATCCCACTCAGAAGAAACCTGTCTGCTTCTGTAATGCTGCAAGAAGTGCAAGTAACCAGCAGAAGTCTTTCCTGACTCTCTCCCCACTGTGACTATGTTACTGTGTACATTAAAGTTTTTTCTCCCTCCCTCACTCCCTACATCTTTGCAAGGCTTGTGAATTAAAGGAAGGAGCCATGGAGGTGTGATAACCTGCCTCAGAGTCCCTGGGCTGCATACAGCACAGCAAATCTTGCCATCACAGCTGCCACAGGCAACAACAATCCACCAGCAATATCAACACCGAACTTTGTTGGAAAGCTTTTATTATACAATTGTAACATCAGAAAAAAAAGTGAACAAAAGCCCTGCAAACACAGCTACTCCTTTCTCTCCCCCAAAATGGAGATGTGAGGCAGCCTTTTGCTGGTGATCACCCTGGGGTGCTTGGATTGTCCAGGAACACTGCACACCATGATGGCATGTGCAGGAGCACAGTCTGCCAGCACCATCGCTGGCGATGCATGGGCTCAGCAGCCAGCAGATAAACAAAGAAGCAATACCCACTATCAAAGTGTCAAGTATCTATAACCTCTAGCACAGCACAAAGATTACAGCAAACAAAACAGACGTCTAAGAGGCAAGGAGCTGTAGGAGAGGAGGAGAGAAGTGATTGTGAGAGTGGAGCAGGGGAGAATGCCTATCCTGACACTACAAATGGTGCAGAAATGCAGGGCTGACATGTTGTGACTACGAGTTACCATTAATACATGCTTTTTACAAACCCAGGCTCCTTCCTCTTAAGGTACTTTAGAAAACATTATCAGGTTTGCAATCAGCCTAAAAGCAACGTGTGACTGTAGGTCAGATCAGAGAACTCAGCAGCATTGTAAGAACATGTTTCCCCTGCAAATACTCTGGAGCAATTTGCCCAGATCTTTCAGGCGCTCATTAGGAATTTGTTTCCAGTGTGTATGGCAATTATTCCAGCTAGATGAAGATTTAATAATGCAAAATCTTTAGGTTTCTGACACACCAAAAAAAGGCCAACAGCTAAACAACAGATGCAAAGCTCAAGCTCAATAAAACTGATTCCTGAAATGCAGATTATTTTCACGTGTTATTAGCAGAGAACCTCTTAATTGCTGTCTTTATTGGTGTTTTTACCCTCTGAACCACTACCTGAAAACAGGCTGCACCCCGCACAATCCAGATATGTTGTGCACCAGAAGGTATGGGCCTAATTCTGCTTTCCAGATACATACTCCATTTTAAAAGCAGTAACGTTCTTTATTCCACCGTTTGTGTCTGCCTGCTGGCAAAACTGTCTGCAGCTGATCCAGATGACCATGTCCCTGACCTGCAGAAGCTTCCCAGTTCTTGGAGTAACTTCCGTAAACATTCTCCGGTGTATGCACTGGGAAAAGAGACTCAGTGGTCTCATCCAAGAGAGAATTTGCACTGCGGGTGGGGCTGTGTGTGTGTATGTCTATGTGTCAGGTTTCTGACAATGAAGAGGTTAAAGTTCTGCAAGTGTCTTCTAGAGTGAGGAGTATTGTGAGCAAAAATAAATAAATAAAAAAGTGTTAGAAGCAGATGGAGCGAATAATTTGCCAACCTTTGCTATGTAAACACACTCGAAAGGCTTCAGGCGACTTTTACCCTGGACTCTGTTTTTGTCAGATCAATGACAAGTCACGTTAACAGCGGTGTTTAATTCTATCAATATGTGACCAATTGTGTTAGATTGTTTGGCCATTGATTTCACTTAGTGCTACAGTTGAGCTCTGAAAGGAACTGCTTTCCCCTGCATTACCACACACGGTGACAAATGCCCAGCACTGACTTTCAGTACGGCATGCACAGAAGCTCTGACCACATAAATGCTGGGGGAATACAGCAGGATAGTCATATGAGTGTTCTTCTTTATTTATTTTCTGAATTGCCAGGCCATGCCATGCAATTCTATTTAGGTTTGAAAGAGGTTGTTTACCAGAAACAGCTGAGTAGACAATAAGACAGATGACAGTTTACAGTTTGTCCACATGAAAATGTTAAGGCAGACCCGGGAAGCTGCATAGTGAAGGAAAATGAAACTGAAAAGCCTAATTCCTTTCATATTTACTGTGATGGGGCCACACCCTGGAGTGCCTGCCTCAGTTTCTAGAAACATTTGCTACGGCAAATGCACATCACGCCTGAGAGTTTTGAACAGCAATGATCTAACAATAGTGGTCTTTAGTGTGTCATGTGTGCAATGAAAACCCTCTGAACCAAATTTCTAGTAGGGATTTATACAGGGTTATACGTCCGCCACAACAGATCCAGCTGTCAGTCTGTGGTTTAAAGACGAAATTCAGGATTGGCTAGGCTTTCTCCTGACAATGAATAAGTTATTTATACAATACTTATTAAACTATGT
Source organism: Dasyornis broadbenti (assembly GCA_013397935.1). Taxonomy (NCBI): domain Eukaryota; kingdom Metazoa; phylum Chordata; class Aves; order Passeriformes; family Dasyornithidae; genus Dasyornis; species Dasyornis broadbenti. The sequence continues at coordinate 98,965 of VZRN01004309.1, forward strand.
TTTTTCCTGCAAAAAGAATAAAATCACTAAAAATCATAATCCCCCCCCCCCGTATTTTGAAGTGTTATTCTTCCTCTGAAAATTCTCTGAAACTACAGAGATTTCAAATGACAAATAACCTGGAAATCCTTAGGTTTTCACTAGCAATACAGTAAACCACCACATATAAGGTAAGACAACGCGTAAGTTATTTTGATAAGCCCCTACTATTTAAAGAAAATGACATAATAGAAAAATAATATTCCACATGATTAAGGTTTACGCTTCTTAAAGAAATATTGCTCCTTTCAAGAAAAATTATGCTGCCTTCAGGCACCCATCTTATAACTTCATGGCAGCCTACCCAGACCTGCTCCCATGACCAGCACACTTCTAAGAGGGAGCTGTGTAAGAGGAAAGACTTACTCTTCATAGGAACATAGTAACAATGCTAAATTTTAAATAATCTCATCTGCATCTCACTCCTGAGTCAGCTTAGCAACAACCAAAACTGCTTTGATCTCTTAAACCCTAACACACCTACGTTTTTATTTAACTATTTTTGGTTTTTCATGTAGAGATAAAATAACTTAAATGGCTTTTGTAAGTTTCACATGCCCACTCACCATCTTCAGAGGTATTCTTGGCACAGAAGTGATGGGACATGCTGAGGCTCCACAAGGAGTTCAGAGGACTTTGCACAGGGAGTTTAGCTAGGCAGGGTGCTGTAACTCCGCTCTGTAACTTCACTGCTAATGGTGTCTTGATAGTATTCTGCTTAGGGCATGCTGGCCAGTGCGTGATATACAAATCCATTCATTGTTCTCTCATTGTTCTCAAAGATGATTCACAGCTTTGCATGTGTATTGCATATCTTAGGGCTGCCACCAAGACTGTCAAACCAGATGTTCCCAAAGACCAGGAGTTAAGCTGGAAGTCTTGGGGAGATAACAAATCACACCGTTTATATGAAAACACAAAGATCTTTTTTTATTATTTTTTCAAATAATTTAGTCACTGTTTTCTGGCATGTCTCCCCAGAAATAGAAACATATTGCAATATTCCTTATGAATTTTTTTCTGAATTTAAGGAGTGTTGCTACACAGCAAAAAACAAATGAAAGTAAACCCCAATTAAGATCTGCAATAATGTGACTCTCATTTAACTCTAATTAGCATCTTTTGCTCTGCCTAAAAATATGCTAAAGAACATTTATATGGCATTTACAGGCCACTTTGAGGAAGAAATATTTGCCTGGATAACAGCAACTGTGCCAGAAAAACCAACACAACAGAAATTCATTGGTTTTTTGGGCTTTTTTCCCCCACTTTTTAAAAGTGCAGAACAGACCAAAAGTAATTTTTTCCGATTACTTATTATTTGCTGCAATTCTGCTCCAAATAAGATATATGCCAAACACTCTAAAAGCTGAAGCTGAACAAAGAGTAGATTTATAAACAACAGAAGTCACATAGAGATGTTTTTCACTTATCTCAGAAATCCAGGATCAACCCCAAAACAAAGGCATGCATTTAAAACACAGTGAAGCTGCCTTAATTGAAAAAAAAATATACAAATACATACAATTCCAAAAGGACTCAACTCTGTTCTCTTACTGACCTGCATGCTATTATTAAAGGTAGGGGAAACAGCTCTCCAACCTAACCCTCCAATGAGTTAGCAGGGAAAGTTTTCATTGATTTCAATTCTGTTTAACAAGTTTCTGATCTAAGAGTGTTTGTTTCTAAATTTAAAAGAGAGGGAAAGTGCACTTATCCATTGCACTACTGCCGTGAGACAGATATAGTGGAGAGTTTGAGTGTGTTTCTCATCCTCTCCCTCCTCCTGATCCACACTCTGTTTAAGGAGGCTGGAGGACAGCACCTACTGGCCACTCTTAATTAAGATGGTCAAGGGGTGTGTGCATATTAAAATAGCACATTCGGTGCGCTGTTCTGAGCAGCTTCCTAAAGCCTTTAGCCCTTGTGCACCTTTACAGTATTCAACTTATCAATTTACTTGCAAATGGCTCCCTGAAGTATTAACCCGGGTTAATTATTCGTCAAATATGATTATGCAGTGGTAATGTAAAAAATCGGAAATGCAGGATGGAATTTTTCACTCCAGCGGTTTGGCAATTGTGGCAGCTGGTGGAGAAGCTGGAGTAATTACCAGCCCATTCCAGCTGGTGGATCAGCACTCTGGTTCAGGGCGGGTGGGGGGAAGAAAAAAGCAATAAAGAACCAGAGGAGCGGGAATATGAGCCGTGCCAATCGACGTGGGGAAAATTTCACAGCTGCTGGTGGTGATAAATGAGAGACTGTGGCCCTACTTCTAATCAATACATGTAAATGCTACTCATTACAGCTTTTATACACACTTCTCAATTAGCCTTTCCTCCCACTGGTAACAAGGAATGTCATGCTTTCTGGACTGTGAAAGTGGTTCAGCAGTAAGTTCACCTGCATCGGTGAGACGCAGGAACAACGCTCTCGCAGCTCAGCCTGGCAGCAGGTGGTAGCAGTGGAAGTCTAAATTCCTCCTGTAATGTGAATTAAATGAAATCCCAAGTGTTGTCATTTAATTAAATGGGTTTTTTAAATACCATTTCCTCTTTCTTGCAGCTAGAATAACCTGTTCCCAGACGCACTCACTCCTCTGCCTACACCCAAGTCCTTCAAATGTGGGGTGGGGGAGACACCAGCTGAGATGAAGATTTAGACTTGTAAAACCAACTAAGTACACTCTCTGAAAAACAGACAAATAAAAAGAGGTCAAACCTGCCCCCTAATAAAGAAACTATCATTTTATTCAGAGTTGAAAGGTTTTCTGTTTCATTTCCTCCTTTCAAAAAGTTTTTTAACCCCCATTCCCCCGTGCTATTTGTGAAAAGATACCAAGTGAGATGACCCCATTCAGCAACACTTCCTTTCTTTGCAGGGTTAAAAATTGTCCCCACCAACTATTTTCCAGGAGTTCAGCCCAACAGAAGCACACTTAATCCACAGGTTCACCACAGCCATCCTCCTGCCATTCCTGGTGCCAAGCTAAATAGCTCCCCAAAGCTCACCTTGTATCTGTAGTGGCTGTCTCTTGACATAGGCCAAAAAGAACTCATCTCTAAATGAAAATACATCACTATGTCCCAACCCAGAATACACCTTTCATCACAAGTCTTACACTTTTTCAGGACTCACAAAGTCTGACTGCTTCTTTAATAATCCTAGAAGTTATAGCCCCAATAACAAAAATGCAACCAACACGTCTGCTAATTTTTTACAAGGTCCTCTCTTTAGTGAACACATGTAGTCTTGACAATCACTTTGCTTGACTGAGACTTAAGGTATTTAATGCTTTTCTGAAGGTCCTGTTGTGAAAGTCAAGTGAACAGAGATTGGTTTTCTCTCTTCCCCATCCTTCATCCACACCCCAAAAAAAAAAAAAAAAAACAATCTCATCTTTTCATGGTTTTGGAGAACAGAAACATGAACACAAGGACCATGAAGCCTCAAAATCCAAGAAGCAGGAAATCAGTGTTTAAAAAAATCAAACTCCTATGATTTTTATATTCGTGATTTTAGGAGCTGATGTTCCCAGAGTGATTCAGCTATAAACACATCCTTCATGAGAACCAATACAGTTATTTAGGAATATTTCCTTAAGAGTACACAGTCACTATGTATTTTGGAAAACATGGCCACACATTTCCTAGTTCAATTTAGGGAGCAAAATACCCCAATTTCACCACCTAATGCCTGATTCATCTATCATCATCAACTGGATTCTTCATGTACATCCAAGAGCAGCACCTGACCCTGCAATTTAACTTGCACATGTAACCTTTCCACTTGAAAAACTACCACTGCACTTTGGGGTACCAATGTGCATAAAAGGCCACAGGACAGGATTTTTGGTAGGTCCTTAGTAGACAGTTAATTTTTCCACTTTACAGAGAAGTCAAAGGTGAAAATAAAATCTTCTAAGCATCATTAAATAATATTAATCTACAATTTGAATTAATTTTGAGACCTCTGCTTTGTAGACTTTTTCTGAGGGTTACAAACACACAACATAACAAGCTGTTTAGATCTTAACTACTCAGGCTGCCTATGCATTCAATCAGAGATGCAAGACGTGGCTGAGTGCTTTCTTGCCTTACCCTTGAGCACAACGTACTGTATAAACACCATGCATCTGTGTAAAACAGTTTTTCCAACCAAACAGTGGAAAATTATGATTAGGTATATCACAGAATACAGTGCTGGTGTGCTTCTCCTGCTACTAGAAATGTGCCTGATTGAACCAACATGTGATGGGTTGGGAGTATATGTGATACTAACTGCATTTTAAAACGCATGCAAATGCACTCTGCATACATATGTAATTCTAGATTCTTTAATCATTACTCACTTAACTGGCTTATTTAAATTTAATTTAAATTTTTCTCCTTTGCTGGTGGGTGAATATAGCTGAATAATGCTAAATAACCTCCACCCAAAGAGTTAATTTGGCCCTTTGCACCACTTCAGCTACAGAGACTTTTCAAAGCTTTGCCAGAAGTGGGACATGCACAATCCCACACTCAGGCAAGCCCTGAGGCAACTTGCTATTAGGCGGCAGGAGCTCCCTGGCAAGAGGTCAGAGACTGCAATAAGGACACTTTCTCAAAGCAGGGAGTCCAGATAAGTCATCAGTGTCAAGTCATTATCTAGAGAAGACGCTGGCTACTCTGGAGCTCAGGTAATGCTGAGCCATTCTCCTATTGCACCCATTGCTGTTTTCAGAGAGCATTATGTTTAGTGTGATATTTTTACAAGGTGAAAACACTAATTCTTTGTCACAAAACTTAATCCAAGTCTATGTACTCACACTAGCAGCTTGCTCCCTTTAGAAACACAATCTTTTACTAAGATACACCCCTTCAAAGTTTTGGATTAATGAGGATCTACCATAACTTCTGTCCCTTGAGTGCATCAATATTTAACTATTATTATTCCATCTTTACATATTTCTGATACATACACATTTAATGAAATGAAATACACATTTGATGCAAAATTATTTTTAAAACACACTGTTACTGATACTCTGGTTTATATACAGTGTATCATCTTTTCACTATGTGATCATTTTTATAATGATATATAATCCTATCTGTTTCCCTAAGCACATTATCATGGACCTATATCCACTTTTGTTCTATAAACAATGCTTCCATTATTTATTAAATGTACATATGTGTATTCTTTTTACATGGTGCTATGTTTCATAATGACAGAAAAATGAGTAAGGAACAAGAGGTGTCAAAGGAGCACTGCAGATAGAAACAACAAGATGTTTTGCATAATGTTTTACATGTTTTCAAATATAGTTTTCTTCTAAAAGACATTGTTATACTGGCAATATATTGGCTCTTGTTGAACACTAAACCACATATTTGCTGTGTGAATAGGAGAACATCCCCCCCCCACACTTCAATACTTCCTCAGCGATCCCATTCCATACTGCCCTAAAACCACAAGATTCTGAGTTTGCCTCTCTGCCTGCTACAAGTCCTGTAAGATATTAGAGAGCTTCACTACTTCTGCCACTACAAGTCACCCAGCTCTATGCTGCTAAGCTGTCAGTGACATTGTTTCAACTCATCTGATTTACAGGCCCAGGATTTGCACTCATCTCAACTTCCACATTAAAAGAGAAAAAAAAGAATTGAAAAAGTTCATCAAACTGGAAATTTGCACCTTAGGGTAATTGTGTGAGATCTTACAGCTTTTCATTAACTCATGACCTTAAACTGCAAGCTCTAAACATAAATGTATCACAGGTTTTCTCCTTATGTTACCCATATCTGATGCTATTTCCTTCATGTACTAATAAACACTTCCCATGGCCATCGCACTCCAATCAATCTCACAAACAGTCAGAAGTGAAACTAAGGAAAGAACTTAAATGACAACCACTTGCAACTTGGCTGCTTTTACTGAGAAAGGCATACTTAACACTCCATCTCTAAGGTTTTGTATCTTTCAGAATCAGTATTTTTATACTGAAGGGTGACCTGTTTCTCACTGGACTTTCCAAACTTTTCATTCTGCCTTCAGCAAATACCCACAGAATATTTTATACTCTCAGTTCCAAGAAAGCCTCTTCGTTATAACCATGGAAAGTGTTGAATACTTTCAGTTTCACTGAGCTGAAGGATGGTGGGTAAAAACCACCCTTACAAATTACTCAGAGATGGCCTCTGAGTCTACTGTAATGGTACACTTTTTTACAGTCTTTGAACCTACCCTGATATACTCAGATGCAAGATGGTGATACGGAAGCTCCGCAGGTATGTTCCCACAAACTCATCACAACACCGACATCGACATTTGGGACACCTCTCCAGGTTCATCAATCATGTTAGAGTTATTAGACCACTCTTGGACAGTTCTAGTTCTTGCCCCTCTCAAATGTTTGAGTGATGAGAAACTCCAGTATGCTCTGGACCTATTCTACTATTCTCCAATTCAACACAAATGCTCCATCTGCAAATGGAAAATCCAAGCTTTTCTTTCTTTTTCAGTGGATTTGGTTTTTTAAAAAAAGAATTATTTTTTTTTAAAAAAAGGTTGCTTTCAGAACTGCTAACCCATGCTGGAAAAATAAATACTCCTGTACAAATTAAAGCAAGACTTTTCCACTGATTTTGAAGATACCACAGCTGGCTACAATTTACTAGTGCTTACAAAAACACACAAACATAAATCCAACCTAACACAAGTAAAGTTATTCTAGTTTTGTTGCCTGTGCTTGACAGACAGATATAACTGTTCTGTTGTCCCACATACCTTAGAGAATTTGAGAAGTTCCCCTTAATTTTCCAATTATTTTCTTGAATTGACACCTTTTTATTCTTCCCCTGTTAGTAATCCTGATATTTCCTAAATTTCCTGGAAAACTTGCCTTGTTGTGTGCTCTCTGCTCTTGAATAAATTATTGCTGGGCTTTCACCAAGCAAATAAATCCCTGAGTTTTCTCAAGTTATTCTGAAGTATGGACATGAATAGTTCAGCCCCAAGGTAAGTTTAAATATACTGTCTGTTTTCCCCAGGTATCTAAGACACTGCATTTATTATGCCTGCAACTATTTTATTTTAGTACTTCTCCAAAGGCTAAATTCTAGCTTGCATGAGCACAGATCACGGCAATATAGCACATGTAAAGACACAGTGCAGGCTGGCTTTTGCACAAGCTGTTAATGAGCTGTACCAAAATGGTAGCTGTCACTTTGCATCGGATCAGGACAATCTGTACAATGTAAGGAAATTAAAAGCTCCCAGTGGCAATGGATCCTGTTTCAGTCATTAGCTGCTAGGGACTGACAGAGACCATTCAGAAGACCAGCCCCCTGTGAGGTTATTTGGTCCTCGGGGGATTCACTGCTAATGCTGTTTTATGCCCCACTTCTTTGTGATGCAGAGTGAGCACAAATGAATTACTATTTAATTTATTTATTTAGGTGCAGCTAACATTGCAGGGGAAACAAAAAAACATTGAGGGGAGGAAAACCCCACAAAACATGGATGCATTAATCTAACAATCAAGGTGGCCACAAAAGCTATTTGGTGGAGGCCTATAGAGTACCTATGTAGATGCATGTGCAGTAGACACATTATAATACAATGAATACCAAATACGTGTTTCCCAGTCCTTTACTATTTTCCTTTGAAGTAGGTCCACTGAGACAGAATCAGAAAAGCAAAACCTCCATTAAGTCTTATTTTAGTATAAGACATATGGGAGAAATATCTATCCAGCTATCTATCTATATTTTAACAGAGTCTGAGAATATTTGCTTCAATCTTTGTGTTTCTAAAGGGAACGAATCAGGTAGAAGGACAGAAGGTTACAGATTAGTCCTGGTCATTGCTCAAAGAGTGTGGGTTATAAATAATAAAGGAGGAAAGGGTGAAGGACACTAAAATATAACTTGAGACCCACAATGGAATAATCAAAGCAATGAATCTAATTTCAGCTTAAAAATACCAAGCAACTTTGGATTGAATGTCTCTGTGCTGCTCTCTTCTGAAATATAGGAACTGAAATACTAACACATTTTTAACAAGTTCCATCAGGAGAACAAAATGTCTTGCTCTTTAATGCACCATAGATGATGGGAATATTTGTGTGCATGCATCTGTATGTATGCACACATATATGCATATATACTTATAGTCAATATACATTCTTTGAAAGTACCATGCTAAGCAGGAAATTGTAAGTGCTGTTGTTTCTAATGTGAAATAGATGACAGTCAGCCTACACATACCTGGTTTGTGTGTATGTATGTCTGTGCACATATATTACAGACATACACTTTACATATGGGTATATATGCAAACACATGTGTGTATATATACAAATATTACATATATATACACACCTACGCATATATGTGCAAACAGTTGTCATTGCTAGAGAACTGGTTTTAAAGTGCAAAAGGTGGGGCTAAACCTGCACACATGCCTCACGACAGTGACAGATCTGACATACTTGCAAGAGGAGGCATATTAGGTGAAAGGCTGCAAGGTGCTGAGAGGCAAATATCTTCAATGCGCAACCCTTTTCTGCGGTGGTGAGAGGGCTCCGCACTGCTAAAGAAGCAGACACCCTCTAGCAGGATCATCTTCGGAAGGATCTTTTCCAAGGTTGGTTTTTAGCCAGATAACTCAGTGTCAAAATGAGGCAAGGAAGAAGCGAATCACTCAGTGAAAACCTTTAAAATTATGAAAGGGTCTGAAAGATAATTTTCTCCAGCCTCTTAGTTCAGATGCTTCTAGGCCTGACCCCTGTATGTGTCTCAGTAATGGAAAATCCCACTATTCCATCAGGAGCAGGATCAGGCCATCTGTTTATCCAAAGTATAAGCTTTCCTAAAGATGACTACTGACTACAGGAGATGAAATGATGAAATTTACAGACAACCCTGGGGCTGAGGTGATTTTCCTTCTTCATACATCTCATGAAAATATGTTAGTGTTTCATGTGCGCAAGCAAAGTGAATAGCCACAATCTCATCCAGATCACCAGGTCAAAAGAAAAATGAGAATGTAGTCAAGCATATGGAAATAAGGACTTGCTAATATTAAGTTTGTCTGGTCTTAGGGGTGCTGTCTCATAACCTTGAAGTGATCAAAGCTAATAATATCCTAATATGAAAAACTAACCAAAATAGACTAAGGTAGTGGAGGTGAAATCACACAGCACAACCATGGCTCCCAAAAGGGCCTGCAGTGAGACTGGGACTTCTTACACATGCAGGTCAAGTGAGAAGGCAGCAGGGATTCTCCGAGCAGTCCCTACCATGTGGGCAAGATACATTTTTCTAGTGAATTTTGAAATAATTTATTACCCAGAGTAGTTTCTCAGGGAAGAAGTAATTTTCTTCAGTGGTGTTCTGGGAGCAGGGAAGGGGTGGAGCTTAGAGCTGTGTGGGCCTGGCTAGGCTGCTATTCCATAGCACTGGTGGGTTCTGGAGAAAGGGAAGGTGAGTGCATCCCAGAAGTGCACCTTTTATTGTTTCCCTCTCTTCCACAGAGAGGTTGCTGGGGCCAGCTGCATGGACCCTGCCTTCTCTTGCTGCTGCCTATCCCTTCTCATCCCTCAGGAGAATGTGGCTCTGGGCAGAGAACACAGCTGAGCCGAGAGGAGAGGTCAAAAACATTGGCGCCGTAGGGAACCAAGCCCCAGCGGAGTGGAGTGGTCAACAGCGGCAGCGCCAGTGCGGGAAGCAGCCATGGGGAACAAAGTGGCAGCATGGCACAACACTGACAATCTAGCTTTTGGGAGTTTGTCCATCGGTTTTTTCCATTGACTCGGGCTTGGGGACAGGGAGAGCACTGCTGGGAGTGCCTGCCATCTTGTCTTGGTCCCAGTGGTCACACAGAACTAAGTTGAGGTGGTGAATACATTTTTGCATGTACAGCACCTTCTCTTTTTATATAGTCTTGTTATTAATATTGCTGCTGTTACTGTGCGTTTCTTATTCTGTTGCTTTTGACTTCCAGTAACTATCTCAACACATAGCCCTCTCCAAATTTGCTCTCTAGACACACTTTTTTGCAAAAGTCCAGATCCAGAAACACAGATGAGCAGTGGCAATTGTCCTGTTCAATTCTGGTACACCTGAGATGAGTCTCATGAGCAGGTACTTCCCCACTAATTTAGCTGCCAGTGATTAACAAGGCTGAATGTGAAAAGGTGATCTCCTAATAATGATAGAAGAGCCAAATTTGGAGGCTTTGAGAGAACATCACCCTGTCAAATTTTATTCCAGTATATGTGAGACAAAGCATAAATAAACTAACAATGCTGGGCAATAAATATTTCCCTAATGTTAGTTCAGGGAATTGTTGGGTCATCACTGTTATAGGCAAAACTTATCCTCAGGAATCATTTAACACAACAAATTTTAGTCTGAAGTTTAAAAACTTAAGACTGGAGCTTAATAAAATCATGTATTTCTGCAAACACACTGGAAAATACGAGGCAAGCCTAGTTTTATGAATTTCTTCCCGTTTTTATGACATAAAAAATGTTTCAGGACATATCTTAGCTAAATTTGCTACTCAGATCAAACAGATGTACCTCTACATGCATTACTATACCACAAATAATTTTGTACCCATGCTGCAAGTTCTAATTGCATGCCATGGTAGTTAACTGGAGACTAATTTCATACATGCACCCACACATACAATTTAAAACAAAGTCTGAAAGTGAAAATTGTCAGATTTCTGTCTTTGACAAATGTGAAATTGTACAAATGTCAGTACATGTAACTGTAAATAAAATAGAGAAGAAAAAGGCTCAAAATAAAGGTCAGTGAAAGCTGAAAGTCTCCCTCCTAGACATAATACAGTATATAAAGTTATTACCAGGCCTTCCAGGCCTTGCACAACTTTGCCCCCTTCTACATCTCATCTCTAGTTGCTCGTGACCTCTGCTTTGCCAGTTCAACTTACCTTTCGACTATCTAAGATGTTTATATAACCCCTATTACTATGGTACTGGAAAAATCTCACAATCTTTTAATGTTTTTATCACTGTGAGACAGGGCCAAGCCATTATCCCTGCTTTATACAGAGGGAACCTGGGTGAAGCAAAGGTAAGGCACATTTTTTAGGTGCTTAGAGTCTCACATTAAGTTAAGGTGCTTGGAAAGTCTTGGGAGAAAGTCTGTATCAACACATCAAATTGCCTTAATTTGTGTCCCTCCTCTTTTATTTGATCCTCCTCAGCTATTTTGAGAGTCCCTTGTTCCATAGCCATTTTGAAAAGTGACTACCACAGACAGTGCCTTTAACAGTGGGAATGAATGAAAGATAACCTTTAAAATCCCATGGACCAGATTTTTAGAGGTGTTTCAATACCTAACTCTCACACTTGAATAACTTAGACCTAAGGCATTCCCAAAAAAAACCCAGCTGAGATCTTGCCATGCCCACAAGGGCAGTGTTTTAATACCTGTAAAATTTGGGCTGTACCCACCAGTGTCACAAGAGGTATGAAAAGTGAGAAGAAGCTGCAGCTTGAACTGTCTGTTCTTGAATCCTTCAGAAGGACCTTCTTTGAGGCACCATATTTTTTCTCTCTTATCTGTCACAAATTAATTCTCTTCACCAAAGCAACTGCCAAAATCTGGGAGGTCATGCATTCACTCCTCTGCCAAAACCAGTCTTTACTAATTTCTGGTTAGCTGACTGCTGCTGTCTCTGGAACTTTACATTCAAGTGAAATCATGATTTTTCCCGCATTAAAAATTAGAGGATGTATGCTAATTTCTAGCTTATATCTTGTCCGTATGAAGAACTTGCTGTTTTACCTTAGATAATACGGCTTCCTCCCTGGTTGAACCTGCATGGTCCAAATTCTGGAGCAGGAGTCTGAACTCTGTTGTACTCCCAAGGAAATGCCAAAAAAAAAAAAAACAAAAACAAAAAAAAAAACAACCAAAAAACAACAACAAAAAAACTCATTTGCTGGTTCTGTTGTAATTTCAGTATCATCACTGAGATTCAGAGATTATCTCTAAGTGAGCCAATTCTGCATCCCCTAGCTGAGGCCATGCAGATTCGCAGACCTTAGGTAGACAGATGTCAGTGCATTGCTTTATTCTCTGTTTAGATTAAAGGTTTGCTTTATGTCTACAAGAGGTTAAGGTCTTTCACTTTTTAATATTTTATAGAATCTCAGACATGTTTTTCACTGACAAAAACACTAATCGGAGGCCAAATGCTCCTAACGACATGGCAGTTTCAGTAGTAAGTATTAACAGTCAAGGAAAAAACCCTAAGCTCTTCCTCTGTGCTTACCACAGTATTTTCACATGTAAAAGCACAGAATTTTAAATGCAGATTTTCCATTACTTTCTTAACATAGGGAAGAAAGGATGCTTTTTTTTCTAATGACAGAGCAAGGAAATGTGATAAGCAAAAGTTGCCCTCATATTTACACTGTCAACTAAAATCCCTTTGTACTTTTAACCAAAGATGATGTTTTTCAGTCCCTGTCCTGAACTACTTTCCAAAATTGTGAGCTCCTGAGCACAGTGAGTGTTGCAGATGTAAATCAGACAAAAAAAGTGTGCAGCCTACATGAAAATGTGTAACAATATGGCTGTAAAATATGGCTGACACATTATCCTAAGAAAGACTAAATTAAGATTTCAGTTTATAGTTGCATGGCTTGCAAATTTTAAGGTAAAGCACAATTAATGAATTAATGAAGCTGACATTAAATGAGAACACAACAATGAAAAGGAATATAAAAAAGGTTGCTTTTAAAATGCTCCTAGAACACTGTCTCAAAACAATAATCAAAGTGCCCTCCTGCTAGCCTGTTAGGGATATCTAGTTCCCCAGAAAAGATTTAAATGAAATATTGCCATTAATCTATTCTGTCCAAAAGTTCACATCATCACCAGCATATGGTGATGTTATGTCTGAAACACAGCTGATTAGGAAACTTAGCCTGCTGCTTGGTTTATTTTTATTAAAAAGAAGCATGAAATACTTGTACAGTATATTGTGTGTACAGAGGCTTTATTTGAATAATCTCTCCCTAAAGATGCTTTAAGACTAACCCATCCACTGACCCATGAAGGGTAAATGCTAAATTCTTACAGTCAAATGTATTCATTGTAACTCTTAGAAAAAGATGGATGAGCTGTGACTCCTCTCTAAATTACTGTGAGATGGATAAGTACTTACTATCACCTGGAAGGTGATCACCATCACTAGAAGCATCACCTCCTAGCTGTTAAAGATGACTGAATTCTGACAAAGGAGGTTTGTTTACATAGCCATAAAACTGCTATAGTATCTCACTCTCTGTCTCACTGTACATTTTTATAACACTGCTCTCATAAGAAGGTAAATTTCAGATGCTGGAAAGGCAACTGGAAAGTAGATTTTTATGAAACAATCTCATTTTTTAAAATAGCAATATAATCTAATAATTAATTTATAAACCCCTAATCTTAAATCAGAAAATAATTTATTAAAATGGTAACTGCGCACACTTTGCAGCATGAGGCTTTCTGAAGACCCACTAAAGGCCAAACACAATGAGTTTCCTTAAACTCAGCCAGTGACAACAGTTCTGTAGGACATGGCATAAGGACTTGGCCCTAACAGCATGTGGCTAAATACCTATGGGTATCACAGAAGACTACTGAGAATTTTGATCTCAGGATCTATCCCAGGGACTTGAACTCCACAAACTAAGAGGCCTCACAACACTTGGAGCTTCATCAAGGACTAATCCTTAGTGCATTGTAGCTTTGCCATAGGGGTTATCAGTGTATAATGTACAGAACCCACCAGGACAGAGATAACACAGGGTCCAGTTCTCCTGCATTCGTGCTCAGTGGGAAGCTGGGATCCAAAAGCTACTACCTTCAGAAGCACAAGATCCAGGCACAACTGCATGTTAGCCTCTAGCTCCATCTGCCAGCTGAGGTCTACACAAAGGTCAGATGGTGACACTGAATTTGGCTGGACCCAAGAACCATGTATCAGCATGGCCTACCCTGTCTGAAAAAATTAAACATACATCACCTTCCTGCCACTACCGTTGCCTCATAAGAAGCTCAGAATAGTGTAGAATAGTGCAGAGTTACTTGATGAATATTTACCAAGTTTGTAAGTTACAGCTCATGAGCTGTGCTGCTCTGGCCCAGCACTGCATTCACTGTTTGAGGCTCAGAACTGCACATGCGTCCTGGACCAATGACAACACTAGGTACAAAGGATCTTCCTCAGATATGGGAGAAGTGTCCCACATAAAATTTATCTAAATAAATCTGCTCTCACTCTAGTAGCTATAATTTCCTAAGTCTTTCATTTCTGTAGGATTGGTACTTTGGAGTGCACTAGTCAGAACTCTTCCTCTCTTGCTGCCTTGATCACTAGGTATCTTTCAGGGGTTAACAACCCCAAATTTCTGTCTCCTGGTACCACTGCTTCAACAAACTGCCCTGACATCATGGACCACATTTTCCTAGTGAGGTATCCTGCATCTTGAAAAACTGGAAAACAATGCTGGTTTGGATTGGAAAGGGGTGTGGTGGATGTTTGTGGGTTTGGTTTTTTGTTTGTTTGTTTGTTTATTTATTTGGGGGTGTTTTGTTTGGTTGACTTTTAAGGTTTTGAGAGAGATTTAAACCATACAACTACAGTACTTACGCTTCAGTATTAAAAGCTGCCTTATTACCATATCATGTTTCTAATGCAGTACACCAAAAAATTATCAACTACATTAATGGTAAAGAGTTGCCTTTAATTGATGAGTACATGCAGACACAAGAACCAGAATGAAAGCCACAGCTGTTTGATAAATCCATGCCTGCTCCTAGTACATATTCCAAAAGCACCAAGTTCATTAACAGCATAAAGTTAGTAACTATAATCTAATGAGTCAGAGCAGACAACTTCCAGACTCACCATTTTTCAATCCTGCCTGTTCTCTTCGATGATTGCAGTATCTCCCAAAGTCATCAAAATGGTTTAACTCTAGTTTAATTAGAGAGCACTTTCATGTAATACTACGGAAATTGTTTGTAGAGTATGATAACAATAATCAGAATAATTAAATCTCATACTCAAGCAACAGGAGTATGAACATAAGCAACAGGTGAAAACTTCTTACTAGTTTTTTTGGTCTTCAAGGCTGATGTCTCTAACTATATAAAGTAAAATTATACACAATGATGTTCTGAAGCTTATTTTTTCAAAATTTAGAAATAAGATGGACTACAAATGAGAAAAGTTTCACATTATTAAAATCTAAAATGCTGGTGCAAGTCCAGAGTGATTCAGATTGAGCATCAAGTAAATGTAAATAAAATTCAAGAAAAAAAATCAAGTGTTTTAAAATTGAAAATGTTTCATAGCCTACTTCCCACATCACAACCCCCTCAATTAAGAAAAAAGAAGGGTAGTAGTCACTGGTGACTCCCTTTTAAAAGGAATGGAGGGCCCCATATGCCTACTGGGCCTGACCCACAGGTTTCGTCTCCCTGTGACCTGGGTCAGAGACATCACCAAGAGACTTCCCTGCCTGGTACTGCCCAGTGATTATTACCCACTACTGGTTTTCCAAGTGGATACTGATGAAGTCCCAACAAGAAGGCTGTGGATGATCAAGAGGGACCTCCAGACCCTGGCAAACTGGTCAAGGGATTTGGAGGACAAGCTGTGTTCTATTCTGTCCTGCCAGTTGCAGGGAATGTTGGGGCAAGAAATGGGAAAATCATGCAGATGAACACTCGGCTTTGAGACCAGTGTTACCAGCAGAATTTTGGGGCTTTTGATCGTGGATCAGTTTATATGACAGAGAGCCCGCTGGCAACAAATAGGGTCCACTTGTCTCAAAGGGGGAAAAGAATCTTAGCTCAGGAGTTAGCAGGGCTTTTTGAGGGAGCTTTAAACTACATTTGAAGAGAGATGTGGACATTGCCAGGCTTGACAAAGACAAGGGGTGGTATGGGGAGAACTGTTGCAACCACCCAAATAGCAAAAGGTTCAAAAAGGGATAGCCCCAGCAAGAACAAACATCCAAAGACATGACCACAAGACAGGGCCATGGGGCAGTCCTTCTCATTCCCACTTGGATAGTGACGCAATCATAAGATGCCTGCACACCAACACATACAGTATGGGGAACAAACAGGAGGAACTAGAGATCTGTGTGCACTCACAGGGCTTTTATCTCATTCCATTTAGAATGAGATAAATATATGGTAGGATAGCTCACATGACTGGCATCACAGAATCATAGAATATCCTGAGCTGGAAGGGATCCACGAGGATCATCAAAGTCACAACTGAGTGTGGCTATCGATGGCTACAGGCTGTTTGGAAGAGACAGGAGAGAAAGGAGAGGTAGAGGCATCTGCCACAAAAGGAGGGTTGAGTGTGAAGAGCTGTCTTTGAAGACCAGCCACAAGCAGGTCAAAAGCCTGTGAGAAAGAATCAAAGACCAAGGCAACAAAGTGAACCTGGTGATTGGTGTCTACCACAGGCACCTGATCACAGGGAGCCTATTGATGGAGTCTTCTTGCTCCAACTATAGGAGGCATTGCACTCACGGGCTCTCATCCTTCTGGGGGACTGCAACCACCCTGATATCTGCTGGAAAAGTAGCACACAGAGCTATAGGCAATCCAGGTGACTCCTAGAATGCATGGAAGATAACTTCTGGACCCAGAAAATAGAAAGCCCTACAAGAAGAGATGTGTTACTGGATCTGCTGGTCACTAACACAAGTGAGCTTATTGGGGATGTCAGAATTTGAAGAAGCCTGGACTTTGGTGATCATCCACCGGTGGAGTTCACAGTCCTGAGGAATATGGGTCAGTTAACGGGTAAAGTTAGGCTCCTGAACTTTAGGAAAGCAAACTTCCAGCTCTTCAGGGAGATAGTGTGATCCCTTGGGAGACTGCCCTCAGGGACAAAGGAGTGGAATAAAGCTGGCAGACCTTTAAGGAAGTCTTCCATTCCTTTAAGGAAGCTCTTGCATTCCAAGAGCTAGCAATTCCCAGGAGCAAGAAATCAGGCAAAGAGGGCAAGAGACTGCTGGTCAAACGAAAGGGAAAGAAGCAAATGCATGGATGGTTGAGGCTAGGACAGGTAACTCAGGGGCAGTATAGAGACCAAGTATGGTTGTGTAGTGACGGGAGGAGAAAGGCCAAGGTGAAGATGGAACTGAACCTGTCAATGGATGCAAAGAATAACAGGAAGCGCTTCTACGAGTATGTTAACCAGAAAAGGAAGGTCAGAGAGGGTGTACACCCTCTGATGAACAGTGCTAGAAAACTGGTAACAATGGATGAGGAGTAAGTTGAGGTGCTCAACAACTTTTTTGCCTCGCTCTTCAATGACAACCTCTCTTCCCACACCTCTTGAGAGGATGGAGAGCAGGATGGGGACTGGGGGAGCAAAGTCCCTCTTCCTGTAAGAGAAGATCAGGTTCATGACCACCTGAGGAACCTAAATGTACATAAGTCAATGGGACCCCATGAGATGTGTCCCAGCATCCTGAGGGAATTGCCTGATGTAGTTGCCAAGCCACACTCCATGATATTTGAAGAGTCATGGTAGTCAGATGAAGTCTCAGGTGACTGAAGAAGTGGAAACATTGTGCCCATTTTTAAAACAGGTAGAAAGGAGGACCCTGGGAATTACTGAACTGTCAACCTCACCTCAGTGCCTGAGAAAGTCATGGAACAGATCCTCCTAGAAGCCATGCTAAGGCACGTAGAGGACAGAGAGCTGTTTTGGGACAGCCAGCATAGCTTCACCAGGGGCAAGTCCTGCCTGTCCAACCCAGTGACTGTCTAGGATTGACTGACTACCTTAGTGGACAGGGAAGGGTTACAGATGTCATCTATCAGGACTTGTGCAAAGCCTTTAGCATTGCCACAACATCCTTCTCTAAATTGGAGAGAGATGGGTTTGATGAGTGGATTGTTTGATGGATAAGAAATTGGTTGGATGGTCACACAGGTAGTGGTCAATGGCTCAGAGTCCCAGTGGACATCAGTGACAAGTGGTGTCCTTCAGCGGCTATAGGACCTGTGTTATTTGATATCTTCATTAATGACATAGACAAAGGGATCAAATGCACCCTCAGCAAGTTTGACACCGGTTTGACACATGATACCAAGTTGCCACACCTGAAGGATGGGATGCCCTCCAGATGCCCTCCAATGTCCTTTCTCCCCAGCACAGAAAGGACATTGACCTGTTGGAACAAGTCTAGAGGAGGCCAAAAAGTTGGTGAGAGGGATGGAGCACCTCTCTTATGAGGAAAGACTGACAGAATTGGGATTGTTCAGCCTAGAGAAGAGAAGGCTTTGGGGTCACCTAATTGCTACCTTCCAGTACCTGAAGGCAGCCTACACGCAAGAAGGAGAACGACTTTTTACAAAAGCATGTAGTGACAGGACAGGGGGAAAAGGCTTCAAACTAGACGAGAGTAGGTTTATACTAGATATTAGGAAAAAAACCCTCTTTTAGTGAGGGTGGTGAGGCAATGGAACAGGTTGCTCAGAGCAGCTGTGGATGCCCCAACCCTGGTGGTGTTCAAGACCAGGCTGGATGAAGCTCTGAGCAACCTGGTCCAGTGGAAGGTGTCCCTGCCCCTGGTAGTCGGGTTGAAACTAGAGGATTCTTCAGGTCCCTTCTAATCCAAAGTGTTCTAGAATTCTATGATTCTGTAAAGTCCACCTTCCAGCCCTAAACAGGACAGCCCCAAGAACCCAAGAAAACAAGGTATGTATTTTCAATAAAAGGTATGGAAATCTATACTTGTTTAAATTTCTAAAGCAAGGACCTAGGGAAGGATGTGATTACTCAGTGCAAGTATAATTTTTTTCCCTGGTAATTTGGGATGATAATGAAACAAACACAGATGGGCACAAACTGGACCTGAATGTTTCTAGCCGAGAATTAGAAGGTTTCCTAACTACTGCAGTACAAGGTTTAGAATGAGGTTTCCAGTAGGATTAGCATATACATATGGGACAGCACAAGAGTTAAAAAAATCCATTTTCCCTCAAGATGAGATAGTCCTGAAGGGCTAATAGTGTAGGAAAAACAGACCAGGAAAGTGCAGGGGTAGAGTTGCTCTCTATGTAAGGCAACACTTAGAATGTATCAGGCTCTGCCTTGGGGCGGAGGACAAGCAAGTCAATAGCTTATAGGTTGGGATAAAATAGACTAGTAAGGCTGGCATTGTTGTGTGTGTTTGCTACAGACCACCTGAGCAGGAGGAGAAGGTGTATGATGCCTACAGGCAGCTTGAAGTAGTCTCAAAGTCACAGGCACTGGTTCCTGTGGGGGACTTTAACTACCCTGACATCTGCTGGAGAAACAGCACAGTGAAGTACAAACAGCGCAGGAGGTTCCTGGAAAGCACTGATGACAACTTCCTGACACAGGTAGTGAGAACCCCAGAAGGAATGGTGTACTGCCTGACCTCATACTAACAAACAGGGAAGGCTTTGCTGGAGATGTGAAGGTTGGGAGCAGCCTTGGCTCTAGTGATCATGAGTCTGTGGAGTTCAGTATCAAGGATGGAGGCAAGGAGGAAGCAGGGCAGCAAATAAGATTGTAATCATGGACTCCAGGAGAGCTAATTTTAGCCTCTTTAGGGATCTTATTGGAAGAATCAATGGGACAGGTCCTGAGGGAAGAGAAATCCAAGAGCTGGTTGATATTCAAGGAACACATCCTCCAAGCTCAAGAACAATGCATCCTGATGAGCAAGAAGTTGGGCAAAGTGGACAAAGAGAGCTTCATGTATAAATAAAGAACTCCTGTCAATACTCAAGCACAAGCAGAAAATACATAGGAGATGGAAATAGGGTCAGGTCACTTGGACTGAATATAGAGAGGTTATCAGTGTAAGTAGAAATGAGACAAGGAAGGTCAAAGCCTATCTGGAATTAAAACTGGCCAAGAATGTCAAGGACAACAAGAAGGGCTTCTTCAAATACATCAATAACAAAAGGAAAACAAAGGACAATGTGGGCCTATTACTAAATGGAGAAGGGCCCTAGTAACAGAAGGATGCAGAGAAGGCAGAGTAACTGGATGCTTTCATTGCATCAGTCTTCACTGATATGGCCAGCCCTCGAGAACCTTTGACCTAGGAGAAGGAATATTGGAAGGAAAACTTTCCTTCGTTCAAGGAAGACTGAGTTAGAGAACACATAGGCAGATTTGATGTCCAGAGGTCCATGGGTCCTGATGGGATGCATCCACAAGTGCTGAGAAGGCTGGCGGACACCACAGCAGGGACCTTCATGGTCAACTTTGAAATGTTGTGGAGATCAGAAGGGGTGCCTGGGCACTAGAAGAGAATCAATCTTCAAAAAGGGCAAGAAGGAGGACCCAGGGAACTACCAGCCAGTCAGCCTAACTGAATTCCTGGAAAGGTGATGGAGTGCCTCATTCTGGAGGCCGTCTCTGTCCACATAGATGACAAGAAGGGGATCAGGAGTAAACAGCATGGATTTACTAAAGGTAAATCATGCTTGACTAACCCAATGGCATTCTGTGATGAGACAGCTACCTGGATGGATGAGGGGAGAGCAGTATTGGCTACCTCAGCTTCAACAAGGCTTTGGACACTGCCCCTCACAATATCCTCACAGCTCAACTCAGGAAGCATGGACTGGTTAAGTGGACAGCAAGGGGGATTGAGAACTGGCTGAAGGACACACCCCAGAGGGACGTAGTCAGTAGCACAGGGCGTAGCTGGAGGCCTGTCACTAGTTGTGTCTGCCAAGGTTCAATACTGGGCCCAGTATCATTTAACTTGTTCATCAGTGACTTGGGTGAAGGGGCCTCCTCAGCAAGTTCAATGATGAAACAAAGCTGGGAGGAGTGGCCGATACCCAAGAGTGCTGTGCTGATATTCAGAAGGATCTTAACAGGTTGCAGAGATGAGCAGAGAAGAGCTGAAGTCTGAAGTCCAACCAGGGCAATTGCAGGGTCCTGCACCTGAGGAAGAATAACCCCCTGCACCAGTAAAGGCTGGGGGCCAAACTGCTGGAAAGCAGCTCTGCAGAGAAGGACCTGTGGGTCCTGGTGGACAGCAAGCTGTCCATGAGGCAGCAGTGAGCCCTTGTGGCCAAGAAGGCCAGTGGTATCCTCGGGTGCATTAGGAGGAGCACTGCCAGCCGATTGAGGGAGGTGATCCTGCCCCTCTACTCAGCCCTGGTGAGGCAACATCTGGAGTGCTGTGTCCAGTTCTGGGCTCCTCAGAACAAGAGTGACATGGATGAATGACCCTGGAGAGGGTCCAGCAGAGGGCAACAAAAATAATCAGGGGAGTGGAGCCTCTCTTACAAGGAAAGGCTAAGGGAGCTGGGCCTGTTCAGCCTTGAGAAGAGACAACTGAGAGAGGACGTCATTAATGTGTATAAATATCTAAAAGGAGTGTGTGCCAAGAGGATGGAGCCAGGCTCTTCTCAGTGGTGCTGAGCAATAGGACAAGAGGCAATAGTCAAAGGCTGATGCAAGGAAGTTCCATCTGAATATAAGAAAAAACTTCCTTACTGTGAGGGTGACTGAGCACTTGAGAAGCTGTAGAGTCTCCCTCACTGGGGATAATCAAGAACCGTCTGGACACAATCTTGTGCCATGTGTTCTAAGATGACTCTGAAAAAGTCATCTTTGTGTCTCTGAAAAAGGAGGTTAGACCAGATAACACACTGTAGTCTCTTCCAACCTCATCCATTCTGTGATTCTGTGATTACCTCAGCTAGTAAGTGTACAGCTGCACTTTCAACCACAAGTCTGTTTTCTCTGTTTTCTCTTCTGAGTACTACCTGGATTTGACCTCCAAGCTGTGTGATACTTTTTGTTTTTCTTTTTTTAAATTTAGAAAATGTAGAGTACACTAAGTGCTTTACCCTTACCATGTCATTTTGTTCTCTCTTCCATAGGACCCTTGAGTGTATATGTTATAATAACTCTGTTTCAACTCCTATTACACTTAGTGCAGCTGTGGGAATCTAATAGTCAACACCTATGATATCAATACCTACTGCATTCTTAATCAGAAGGAAGAAGCCAAAAGAGATAAGTACTTGAGGAGAATAGAATACTTTACTATTTCCTTCTTAATAAACAAACTTTTCTCTCTAATCACGAAGTGAGAGGAGCCATGTAGAGAAATGCACAAGGAACACAGTGCACTCTTCTTTAAAACATAAGCATTTGAGTCAGAAGCTGTCTTTTGGGCATGTCCTCAGAGATCAAATTTAACTTCGCCCCTGGCAAATGTAATTATTTCCCTTATTCTTCTGTAAATATTGTATGATAGTTACAGTTTAATAAATTTCATTCATCAGTTTATACCACAGATCTTACTCATTCACAATTGATTAAAATGGGATGTGTTTCACAAGTAGTAAAAGGGAAGCAACTCCTAAAGATATATCACTGCTTTAGTTTACATTTCCCACAGCATGGCTCACTAGGTCTATAATGTATTTTTCACTCTCTGGTGTTTGCTCAAAGACTCTCAAACACAATATAAATTCCTCTGTCAAACCACACAATTATTTTTACTAATCCATTGAGAATGGCAAAGCTGAAGTGTTTGAACTGAGGCAGCCTAGTACAATAATCTAACAGTTCATTCAAGCAGGTGCAGGAAGTATTATGCAAATTTCAACTAACTTCTTTTTTTATGCATGAGCACCTCACATTAATATTCCTCAGGCATAAAATTTATTCCTTTGACAGTCACCACTAACTCGCTGTAGTCAGTTATCACCAGGGTGGTATCAACCTGTACATGCTACAAATGGAACATGTTTTCCTAACTACTTTAGTTAAAAGGACAGTAGCTGTAAAAGACAACCAGGGTTTAATGCACAGAAGTAATCAAAAGTAGCAGTGGGGTGTCCCACAGTCACCACCACCAGAGATTCTTGGAGAGTTGGACCTGCATTTGAAAGCTGTATATTGAAAATATTCTTCTGAGATAAGCTGGAACAGCCTTCCAAAAAATCTTCAAGGAGAACTCATAGAGTGTGAAGATCATAATTAAATTTTGGGAGGGAAAGTGTACTTCCTGTCCACAGTTCATTCTTATTTAATTGAAAATAAACATTAGAGAGTTTTGACGGAGTAAAACCCTGCTAATTACAAAAACTCGGAAGCCTTCATTTACATCTATAAGACTTTTTTTTTAATAAACGGTCCCAGCACATATAATGCAGTCAGTCTTCACAGGCTCATAAAGCTGAGGAAGGAGGATCTGAGAAGATGGCTTTCTCCACTGCTTAAAATTATGGGGAGAAAAAACCCTCCCACAGATCAAACTTAATAGAATCAATCAGTATGGAGAAGTTCACAGAGCATCTTCCCTTAAATGTTGGTCACTCAAATTGTGAAAATAGCATCATCCCTGGCTGGAACAAACTTCATATATACCTAGCTGCTGAGCACCACTGGTCTGAGCAGAGGAATAAAACCTGCTACACTGGTGTCTTATCCACCTGTACCACATACACTTCATTACAGGGCTCCTGTTAAGTTGCTTTTTGTTGAGTTACAAAGACACTTCAGAATTCAGCTCTAGCTGCCAGTGAGAATACAGCGCTGTTAGAGGCATGAGTGCACCAACAGGTCTTAACATCCTGAATCTGATGATCTGGGGCCTTCTCCTATGTGCCCTGCCCATGGGACAGGGAGTCCTTAGCATTCAACCTTTAGTGAAGTTACATTTCAGTCACACCAGCCTCCATCCCTTGTCTCTTGCCCTATCTCCTGGATGAGCCTTGGATTTACACTGTAGGTAGCTTGTCTTCTGAGCCAAACTCTTGTACGTATGTTGTAGGCTTGTTTCGAGTCCTGTCTTTGACCCAATTTCCAGATGTTCCCATTTGAGATTCCTGGGTAAGCCTTGGGTCTGGTTTCAGACCCCTCTGTACCCCCCTTCCCATCAGTGGGGGGCATCTTCCACTTCTGGCTCACCTCCTGCTAGGGAACAGCGAGCCTCACTGCTCCCTGACAAGGGGGACAGACACTGAATTGTCCTGAGACAGATCTCTTGTCCTCACAATTTGTACTTTCTACCCGATCTGCGGCAGAAGATTCCAGCAGGAAGCCTAAAACTCATCTCTATACTAAACTATCAGCTGTATCCCACTGTTGTACTCCAACCAACCTTCCTGCCATCAATAGACATCACATACCATTACTCCAAACATGAGACCATTCGTCCACAGTAGATGCTTTTCTCATTCAACAAACACCCAGCAAAGTGGTGGACAGAACCTTTCACTGATGTGCATTGGACTGAACATCACCAGCAGAGTCATGCCACTGTCTGGCCTAACAAAAGGTCTAATAATGCTTATGAAGTCCAACGTCCAGCTTCTAAATCGCCAATTTACGCTCCAGAGACAACAAACAAGTAGGACAATGGCATCTCCTGCACTCAGTACTTCCTGAAGCAGCTCCCACTGCCCTAGACTCCAACAGAGCTTCTACAGACCAAGCTACTGTCACAACATATGCTTTTTACCTCTCAGTTATGCATTTGACACTTCTTGAAGCATACAAATTAAATCCAAACTCAGAAATACATGCTTTAAAAGGTGAATTGGAAGATGAATCACAGCAAATTTTCTGTGCTGAGTAGCATATAACATGAAAGTGTATTTGTGAACAAATATCAAAGTATTTATTGCTAAGACATTTTTAACAATTTTTAATTTACTAAACCATTGTTTTTATTTCAGCAGTGAATGTAATGAACTGTATTAAACTCAACAGTAGCAAGAGCAAAGGTTTATTAGCTAGTTTACAAAATCTCACGAAACAGGTCAATAGAGAGTAAAGATTGTCAGCTGAAACTGTGACTTACAGCAATACATCATTATAAAAAATAAATGGGTTTATGGGGTTTATATTTCTGTGCTGCATTTGAGATAAAAACATAATCCAAAAGTAGAAAAGTCTTTCCTGCCGTGCACCACGGGTAGCTCTGAGTTAAATAGACATAACACATTTTCATTCTACTGAGATAGCATTTTGTATGTACCCAGTTTGGGTGTAAATGACCTTAATTAGGTTGGATAGAAATCAGGTCTTTTGTCATAGGAATACAGGCCATATATACATGATCTTTATTAAATTAATAAACTAAATATTCCTTCTGGCAATAGGAGCTAATTCTATCCTATATGGGTAAACGAGTGAACAGCAGAGAGGAATCTCACCCCTGAGGTTTTCACTAGAATCCTCTCCATCCCATTCCTCCCCACGGAGAGAAGGATCACATCCCAAAGAACAGAATGTCTTTAAAAGTTGTAAATCTTCAACTGTACAGTCACTGTGCTTTACTAGACACACAGTCTCCAGATATGCCAAATCCTTGTGTGGGTTTCATTCAGCTCTGTCATCCCAGCACATCTGAAGGTGCTGCATGGTGCCCAGATCAGGTCCTGAAAGGATTATCACAACACTTCTCCTGGAGTCATTACATATTGCCAGAGTCCTAGGCAAGCCTCCCTTAATTTCCCTTGACAGTTCATCATATCCTGACAGCAAAACTCCTCTCTATCAACTTGCAGGCATTTTGTCCCCATCATACAGCCTGAGTTTCCTTTATTGAGATGCAAGTGTTTCAGCATTTCATGTTACTTAGGTTTGATTTTATTGCTTAAGATTCTATTTAAAATTTTTAAATAAGGCAGCACAGCATTGGTATGACAATTAATTTGAGATACTTTGATGGTGGTTTTTTGCTCTTTGCTTTGTCTAAAATGCATGAACATTATTTCAATTAAAATTACATTATAGAAAAATAAAGCATAGTAAACAAGCATGGATGCAAACCACCATGCTTCTTGTGGTCAAAATATGCAACACTGGCAGTAGCTAATGTGCATCTCTGATGTCCCCTCTTTGGACAGTAACATTCCAGTAAAAAATTACAAGATTATTTCTAAATGATCATTGATTGTTTTAGAGTACTACATTTATAAGTTATAAATATTCTATCAGAATCCACCGTCATTTGTCAGTTCTCATTAAACAAGCAGATTTGGCTCTTATCTGAACTTATATGACAACTGTCTCTACGATAAGGCAGGTTTGACTGGAACGACTGGAAACTTATTAGAGAACCAATATCACAGCATGTTAATAAGAAAGACTACTAAACATGTTTCCAGTGTTGCCACAGATTTCCCCATATATTCTGTGTATTTTATGACATATCAAGTACTTTAACCGACCTGTCTTTCTGGACAACTGGCAAATAGCCAGTCTTTTCTGCTTCTGCCTTTACACACAATTTATTTTGAAATTAAAGGAATAAAACAGACCAGTACTAAAACTTCCTCCTCCCTACATCTGACTTGAGAAATACCTACATTCAAAAAGCTACAAATTCTATTATCCCATTATTTTATGCCAGCACCTGAGCTTCACTGCAAATGAGAGACAGCCAGTCTCTAGGCTGTCATGTGTCTCCCTCTAACTCTTGTTGGAACCAAAGCAACTATTCAAAAACAGTCAGAGAAATAGTTGTAACCATGTTTAAAAAGTTTGTTTTCTCTGACCAATTCCAGCTACGTCGTTAAGCCTTTACTTCCTACAGACTGACTTTTTAAAACTCTACCTGGTGTCACTTGTTTTTATTGATTTTATTTTAACGTATTCTGAAACATTCCCATCTTCAAGAAATTGTGACTTTGTACACACAAGAGTGTAGCAGAAATGCAGTATTATTAAGTAATTCCAGCATTCACTGAAATTATTCACAATTTGCATTTTGCCTGACTAATATCAGCACATTTTTTCCTACATTCAGAAGTTGTTAAGCTTCCTCAGGGAAACTGAACAGCACCTGTATTTTTTAGGATTTTATGGCTTAAATTCTGGTGTCAGAGTGTGGCTTTTAGCAAGCAAAGGATGCAATCACAGAAGGATTTGCAAAAATAGCTCCTCTTTCCTTTTTAGCTTACTGCTGTGTGTTACTGTCTCTGAGAGAAGAGCTGGTGAAAATCTTTTTGAGGGAGTGAGATACACTTAAGAGGTATGGTAATGATTTTTAAAAATGCAAAAATTTTATTTCATAGCCACAGGTTTCATTATTTATTTAGTAGCTCATCCACTAATTCTTCTAGCCCTGAACAACAGCTCCACTTCAAAAGAAAACCCACAAAAGCATTCAGAAAACTGGTAAGTGCAACATTTTGTGCGTGTGCTTGTTAGGGACTGATATCTTGTGTTACCCAGTGTTTGTTTAACAGAGTCTTATCAATGATTTAATGAGCTGTTTGTCGGGCAGGAATTTTCTAAGAGGAAATGCCACAGTCAAAGACACAGTTTAAAAAGAAAAACTGTTGAATGGTAACACAAGAAGGTTGAATTGTATCTTCAGAAACACATTTATACATGCTTGTTCACTTCCACTTACCCATGAAGAAATGCACAGCCAACTCATGTAAGCACTAGCCCCGAAGCATACAGAATTACTCACTGACATTGTGCAAGAGCCTAAATAGACCCTTGCTTTACATAAGTGCATGCTCCTCCCAGCGTCTTTGCATGTAAGTGCAAACTTTGGGTAAAGAGCTTTTGTGTACATTGAAAATGTACAACTAATGTCAAATTTGCCACTCCAGCTTTTTCAGTTTGTCTTTGAAATTAACAAAACTTCAGTTTGTAAAACTTATGCTCTAGAAACACTGCTCTCATGCATACCAACTGCAGTCCTGCTTTTCACAACTTTACACGTGAACTTTTTATCACACTGATGCTTTCTCCAAAGCACCAGGCAATTCTTGCCAGAACAGCTTAGATAGTGGTGCAGAAAGCAGCCGGGTGCGCAGCACAGAGCAAATCAATATAATTACTTTAGCAGAAGCTGCTACCTTATCCCCGTTACTTACAGGAGGATAGGTAGAAAGATAAAACACATCCATAATGCCTTAAATATAGTGGCTCCTCTATCTTCATTTATGGGAATTCATTTTCATTTCCTGGATCCCACTGTGAATGCTTCCAATGGAGTGCACAATAGCTACAGTTTAAATATTTCTTAAACAGCATTTTTGCTCAGTGTGGGGACACTTGGTTTATTCCCTGGCACTGAGCACCTGCATTAGCTTCCCTGCATGTATCCCTACACGTTCCACAGTTTGGGATCTTAGAGCAGACGGAAAACAATTTACAGACCTTTTACAGCGCTTGTTATTAGTTTTTCTTTTCTGCACATTCATGCTTGAGAAGTGGCCTGCCAGGAGAGCATCCCCAGCCACAGGGAAGAAACCCTCCTAGAGCACCTAGGAAGGGACTGAGTAAGAAAGATAGACAAGCAAGCTAGGACAGATTCAATCATAGCTGAATTTCTATTTTGCAGTCACTCTTTTTTCCCCTCCCCACATACTACAGCATTTCAGGATCTGACCTTCAATGAATATAAACACTGGGGAACAACTTCACTAAGATAGTGATACACACATTGAAACCACAGCTGATATGAGCCCATATGCTTCTATTGAAAAGAGATGATAATGAAACAGGCCTGAGCTGGTCCACAGACCTGCTAAAAATTTATCAAATAAATCCTGTCCTATTAGAAACCAAGTTCTGTTCAGAATACAAGCCCTTTATAGTGACCACTTGCTCTCTAGGTTGGTACTATGGATTTTGCACAGCTACATTCATGCTGCCTTTTGGTCATATTTGCCCTTCAATCTTAGTCACTCCTTAATGTTTTGAGAATGAATCTCCTTGTCTCCCTGCACAGTCTCAGAGGATGCTGGTTTTCCACTAGACAGTGTGGAGCAGACCAAAACTGGATGCACAGAGAATCACACTGGAAACAGCCATAAGTTCTCCTCTAGAACAATTCAGCAGAAAGAATACAAATTTCTGAATATAGATAGGCCTTATGAATAAAGCAGGAAAGCATTTTCAGTGAGAGCAAAAAATGCTTTTTATTCTGGGCATAACAGTCAGACAGTTTAAATATCCACAGCTGTTTAAATGCACGTTATAATTTCCCTAGAAATGCTGCACACTACATTGATATATACAAGGAGGCATTTACATGTGTAGAAGAGTAAATTCCTTTGAGAAGTCACTCTCCGTTGCAGCATAAATACCATACCACTGAGGTGGAAGTTGTTAGTGTTTCTTACCAGTAGGTCAGTCAGCAATTCCATCTGTCTTTTTGACAATTTGTTCACAGCTTCCCAATTCCCTTGCGGTTTCTTGTCCAGTGAAACCCCTTGGAATGCACCGTGATTGCAGGTTACCTTTTTTTCTGTGTGTTGTGCAAAGGCAAGCCACAGAGCTGAGGGGTTTTTTCCACAAGGCCAAATGCACGTTCCTTCACAGTTCCTTCCTATCACAGCTGATAAATTCCTAATTCAAGATTCAGAGCAGCTCCAGCCAAGTCCCTCAGCTGTGGCTCCCTTTTAAGAGGGGTTAAACTGCCTCACATCCCATTGGTTTCAATGGGAGATGGAGAGGCCTGGCTCTTCCGTGTTACATAGTCCATGTATGGTTTGTATATTGGAGCCAGTTTCATGTACAAGATACACTGACAGTGCTATCCAGTCTTTTTATTTTTATTGCTTAAATCAAAGAATTAAGAGATGAGAAAAATAGTTTTACTCCATCCTCCGTCTCTGTACCTCTCTGTCAGATCCTCCCATTCCTTGTTAGGAAAAAGAAGCGTGTAATGCCAAGACAAGAGGTGGCAAGATCCAAGTGTTAAAATTATTCCCTTTATGAATTCAGCATCCTAAATCTTTATACAAATAAAACTTCCAAGAATGAAATGGCCAGTGAGTGAAATCCTAGTGTGAATGCACCAAGGTTTCACCCCTGGAACTCTTGAATATTCCACTCTCAAACAGGAAAGGAGAGATAAATGCATTTTAAGGTTATCTTAAAATAACATCATTTAGAATAGATCACTGTTCAAAATATTTGATAATATTTTGAGTGTGTATTGTTTTAAGCAAACCATCTCTTTTGCTTTAAAAAATATTTTTAATGCTTCAACAGTGTATTACTAAATAAACTGACAAAATATCTCAGAACTAACATAAACGTGCAATTTTAATGCCTTCTAATCACACAAATCAGCACAAGATTTTTGTACTTGTGCATGACCTTCTTCAAATTATCCCTCCATTTTGGCTGAATGAGAATGAGCATGGGCTATTTGATAAAAAACACTAAGTGTGTGAAATGAGGGGCCCTCATCGTTTCTGCCAGACTCCTCTTGACAGAATGATGATAGAAGCATCACATCCCTGGGAGAGTAAATGCAAACTGACAGGAGATGAGCCTTTAGATGTTGAATATAATCTTGAATTGTGCTTGAAGTGTCTTATTATCTTGTCTTTTGATGTCTGAAGGGGTGGCTCATTGTTAGAAAAAGGAAAGCCCTTGCACATCTTTGCCATCTTTAAAAATTGTTTGGCCTTTAACAACTGCTTTTCCAACTAATGTCCATTTCTCCTGACAATAAATATGGCAGGTCGTCAGCAAGTGACAAACAATTTACTTTACATGCCAAGCTTTTATGTCTTTTGAGAGCTCATGTGGAAGCATATTTTAAAAAGCCAGGAAATTAGCCCCATTACAAATGTTAAGATGGCTGCATGTGTGTAGCTTGCTGCGTGGTTATTCATTACTGCTATGTTTCTGTTTTAAAGTCCTGTCTTTCCTGTAATCAGACTGCTGTTAAAGTTCTTTATTTATCATTGACTAAAAATAGTCAATGAAAAATAAAGAGCAAGAGGCAATTTTCTTCTGCTCTAAAAAAAGAACTATTATAGATACAGTACATGGGTAATGCATAAAATCATATTTATTAATCATAACAAATCAATATTAGTAGCAGTATGGCAGTTTACCTGTATTGCAGACCCTCACAATCACATCACTGGTTTTTCCACCTTCAAGCAGCTTGACTTTTTTTCTTTTTTTTTTTCTCCCAACTTAAAAGTTTAATGACGAATCAGATCAATATGATTCCTTAGCAACTAAATCACAGGCACACTAGTTTTTCCTGTCACAGCACCAGTTTTGCTAAAGCAGTCAAGTTCTTTTTTCAGGCCTCCGTCACTCTGAGAATCCATAAGAATTCTCAAATGGATCATAAACTGTTACAGGGTTCAGGTTATTGTATCATTATAAAAACGTATTGATATAGTACAGATGACAAGACATGCAGCTCTTGTGCTGGTCTATTACAACCATCTGAATACCATAAGAAATATCAGATATAAACAAAATAAAACAGTCAGCAGTAAGCTGTCTTTTAGGGAACTCATTTTTATTTTTTTAAAACTGTTTTAAGCTGGTTTGAAATACAGCAGTTATATGAACCCACAGAAAAGAGAATACAAAACCAGAAGAATGTCTTATTAAAAATAAATAACCAAAAACCTGACCAGAGCCTAGAGATTTTTTTTTTTTTTTCCAAGAAAGAGCCTGATTTTGCTCCTTATGATGAATGTTTCACGCCTGAGTTTTCAGACAGAGTATAAAGCATATAAAGCAAGACTCTCCTTCATCTCCCTTCCAATAGACCCCCAGATGGCCCCACTGCCACTGCTGGGAGAATGCACCCTGTATTCCAGCACACCAGGCTTTACACCAGTCAGGGGTCTGCTGACACATGCAAGCCCGAAATTTGTAAAGTGCTGTTCAAAATACACCAGCATCATTTTATGCAAATGAGACAATGGCAATGTGAGAAGGGCTTGACCCCCAAACTCAATCCCTTTGAGGTCCATGGTCACAAGCCGTAGTCCCACAAATCCAAAGTTGCTCATTGACTAGCTACATCTCATCTGAGTAAACCTTTGCATCATCTGGTCCCTCTTTTATTCATTGCCTCATAAAAGCAAAGAGGTGTGGGGGTTGGGGAGAGCGGGAGCAAGCCGGACCAGCTGATTGAAAGATTTTTTTTTCTTGTCAGCAACTGTTATGAGAAGGTTCACTGTGCTATATCTACACAGTTAAAATGAGACGACTCTGAAAACAATGCATCAAATCCCAGCAACAAAGCCACACAAGTTTCCCCTCACACTCTGCATACTAGGAAGAAAAAAACACATCAACTCAAACAACTTATGCAGATGCTTTGCTTGCTGGATATTATCACTAAATTTACTGTGCTTATGAGAGTAAAGAGTATTCAATTAGGAGCAAAAATATTTTTTTAAAAATTAATTTTCTGTTTTCTTTCTGCTGTAAATTCTATTTTTCCTTCATAGAGATTTGTGACTTGCAGTCCAAATATTTATGATTTCAGGCAAGGAAGTATAAAAATGGAGGAAAAATATCAAGCCTGTATGTTTACAATCACAGTTAAGCTCATATATATCTACCTAATTTCCTCCTCCTTCCTTTAATCTCTGCTGATTTCTCTAGTTTAGATTTTGTTTTATTAATAATTACCATTTTGGGGTTTTTTGGGGTTTTTTGGGTTTTTTGTTTGGTTTTTCTTTGTTTGTTTGGGGTTTTTTTTGTTTGTTTTTTTTTGTTGTTGTTGTTGTTGTTGTTGTTTTGGGGTTTTTTTTTTTTCAATTGTGATAATCCACTCTACCTAAAAACTTTTCCTTAATGGAAGCTTTACTTACATTCTGACACTGACCTCCCCATGACAGCAGAGGTGGACCATTGGCAATACTCATGGAATACACCTGCATAGCAAAACTGAAACCTACAGTAACCCCAGGACAGGTTCCATAATTCATCATTTGTTAAATATGAAGGCAGCATAATTATTGTGTCATTGCTGCTTCCTGTCAGTATGCTTCCTTGGTTGATTTTAGCGCCACAACAAAAGAAACAACATAGTCACAGTAGAGCAGTGACTATGTGAGACAAGTGGAGCCCCTGAACTGGCTTGCAAGTACTGATAGGATGAATACCCTGTTGAAATCTATGGTCTTCTTGTGTATGTGATGGACAGTCACCTAAGATCCATCAGAATCCGGCCTCATGTTTATTCAAATCAGTGAGCAAACATAACATCTCCACACCACGTGAATAAATCCTAATTGTATGCAAAAGAAAATACAAAAACTACCCCATATAGTATTTGCTCAAGAGATTAGACTGAATTCAAATAATTTTTCTTCCTCTCCAGTTAATACTGTGCTATCTCGAGAAATAATTACACATACTTAATAGTACAATATATTAAAGTATGCCTTAAGGTATATTAACTGAAAAGCAATTCTGGCTTCTTGATTAAACACAGGTTTTTGATCATCCTCTTCAAGGAACAAACTCCCCCAAACATTAAGCTTCAAACAAATCACAGAAGCCTAAAGACCTTGACAGATGGAGGCAAAATGCATTTTGCAACACTGCCCATGACACAGCTGTATGTGTTTCCAGCTGTGTGCACACGCCAAGGAGCAAAAAAGAGGGGAACAGCTCCAAACCTGTCTGTGAGGAAGGAGAGGGGAAGACAGGAAAGATGGCACTTTTGTTTTCACTGACCTCCTACTTTACAAGCCTTGGTGTTTGTGGTGAGAATAACATGCTAGGCGGTGTGTCCAGAGCACTCTGAGAGAGGCCTTCCTTTATTGTCTCCTGGAAGGCAAGTGATGGCTAGTAATTCTTTATTCAACAACTTAAACCCAAGATTTTAAAATGTGGGACTATGTCAGATAGGAGAGTGAGCTAGAAAATGAAAATGATTTAATAGAATCTCTAATGGTCACCAAACCATACAACAACCACCCGAACTGAAAAACACAAAGATGTTCTTAAAAGCTAATATTATAAAAGTTGGTATTAATGCAGTTGTGTAAACTCAATGCTAGTTTTGAAAGAAGTAATCTAATGATAGACCATTGTAGAAAATGTTCTTAACGCAAAAACTTCTTACTCACTTGTGTAATATTCAAATCTTCACTGTAATGTGAAATTGTTTTAGAACTCTGAGTTTTTTTATCATATTAAAATAACATATGTCATATTTCAGTCACACTGGCTGTTAATTTATATATATTAAATATATATATTTACTCTGTTTTGTGAAACATAACATTTCCTTCAGATGTCTTCAAACTGTTTAGAAATTAAAATGATGGTTTACCTTTCTGAAAAAAAAAAAAAAAAAAAATAGACCNCTCTGTTTTGTGAAACATAACATTTCCTTCAGATGTCTTCAAACTGTTTAGAAATTAAAATGATGGTTTACCTTTCTGAAAAAAAAAAAAAAAAAAATAGACATCTGAGAAGAAAAACAAAACTCCCATTTTCCCAACAACTATTCTGGTATATTCTAAAATGAAAACAAAAAACCACACTTCTTTTAGGCATAGACAAGGAGCAGTTTAGTGTTTAAAAAACATGCTTTAGAGTGCCAGGGGTGTGTATTGTCCATTGATTTGGTAGATATAGCTATCCCTGAAATGTAGAGAACAAACCTAATTTCAGTCTCTCCGAAAACAGCAGACTCTACTTAGCCAAACAGGATGAGGTAGTAGTCTTCTCTGGATGACCTCTGCTTTCAAAGTAAAAGGGCTTCTGAGAGCATCAAAGCACTATCACAACATAAAGCAGGACATGTCACAATACAAATCTTCCTTTGTTTCGTACTGGTATTGATTTTGATTTTTAGGTGGTGGAAAAAGAGAAAAGTAAGACCTTGTTAAAAAATATCAAACCATTTACATGAAAAAATAATACTCCTGTTGAAACCTGCAAAGTATGACACATTTAATTTTATTCTGGTTTTGTCCCTGTTTAGCATTAATTTTCTCATTTCATCATTTCAATGTAGCTGCTACCTCGGAGTTTGTCAGAAATTCTTTTGCAACTAGCAAAATCATGTTATGTTGTTAGTACTAATGGCAGTACTAGTGGTAGTCATGTAAAAAGTTGGAAAATAAACCATTAGTGGAAGAAACCTTAATATATTGAATATGCAATTAAATCAAAGTATAAAAACCCATAAAAATGATCTTCCGATCCTTTGACTAACTCTCCCTAAAAAAAGGGACTGCAGATGATGGATGCAACAGAAGGAACAGTTTCAAAAGGAAAAAGAATTAAAACAAAGAAGAACCTACAAATGACAGAAGGAACAAAACCTAGGAAGACAACACAACAAGGAAAACCAAGTGCTACACAGGATATTAAAGAGAAAAATGATCCACAGGAGAGTGGCAACTGTTACTATGAGCTTCCTACAGCTACTTCTGCCTTTGGATATTTTTAAAAAATTTATTAACCTGACAGCAGGAAACTTTATACAGATTGCCCCCTGATAGGGTGCCAGTTTGGTATAAGCACTTGCTGCCTCTTTGTTTAGCATAAAGAAATCAAGAGAGGTGTTAAGTGGTGGCATGTGTACATTTGGGCAAATCTAAC
The DNA here is from genome assembly GCA_013397935.1 of Dasyornis broadbenti. Lineage (NCBI taxonomy): Eukaryota > Metazoa > Chordata > Aves > Passeriformes > Dasyornithidae > Dasyornis > Dasyornis broadbenti. Next base: position 134,392 of record VZRN01004309.1, read on the forward strand.
TTTGCCTCCATCTGCCTCACCTGCACATTCCCACGGAGAACTTGATTAATCATGTGAAGTCAAATAGAAACATGTAATTCTTCTTCCTTTTCTTTTCTACATTTGCTTCCTTTTTAAGCTGCAAGTGTCTGATCTATTATTAATCTCAAAACACAAACTGGCAAGGGTCTCAATCAAAGAATCTAACAGTTCTTTCACAAATTACCTGTTTACTGTCTAGTAGCCAGCAAGTCCCCTTTGAAACAGCCAGCTATTTATGTTGCTTTTAAACAAGTTTGTTGTTATTTTTACAACTTCAAAGACAGAGAGAAGAAAGATTAACTAATTAAAAATGAACCATTTGTCATTCAGTCATACCAATTACATACTAGGATTTAATTCTTTTTTTCCCCTTCCCTCTCTAATGTTAGTTGTTCTGGGAATAAATACAGAAAATCAGACTTCAAGCCTCACTTAAGTAACACATAGCATACACAAAAAAAGAAAAAAACAACAAACAAACAAAAAAAAACAGAATTAACTTGTACTCAAACCAACTTTTGGCTTTTGCTTGCATTTTTTAATTTAAATAGTATATTTTTGTCACAATTCAGGGACAGCAACAAGAGTCTTCTTTATTTCCATAAAAGCAAGAGAATTTATTGGAGGGGCTGCAACATCTGTCCTTCATCAGCCCAGTATTTCTTTCATCAAAGGTTAAGGGACTAAAACTCTGGTCTCCTCAGAGTTGGAATATATGTGCTACCACCACTACCTGAGCTACCTGCAATACCTAAGCACAACAGGAAAGCTGAGCTGAGGATGGATTTTCTGTCTTACCATTGCATCGTGCTTTGTGTTTAAATAGTCATAACATCTTTTCAGGCTTTAATGGGTGTTTACTCCCATTCACAAGTGCATGCCCCACTGACAGAGTAAGAACTCTGCAAAGAAATCAGACAACAACGTTATTCAGAGTAGTTATTCAAGTCCCTGTTTGCAAACACCTATTTAAAAATGCTCATGTCAAATATATACTTCAGAAATAAGAATCAATCACATAGCCAGATCTCTGGGTTCTTTAAGAACTTACTCATTATTTGAGCAAGACATCACTACATTTTAGAAAATGGATTTACAAGCCTGTATGATGACTCAGTCCTGTGAACATGCCACCCATTAATGTTTCTCATTGACACAGTCTTTGTAATGAAATAGGGTTCCTAATCCACAGATCAGTTGCTTTAAGGAAAGTATCACACATTCAGGCACTAGCAGGATCAGTCCTATGGCATGGATAACCGATAGTGTCTCAGAACAAAGCATCCACAGTATGGAAATTCCTGAATAAAATTATGTGAAGAGACAATAATTTTTATCTGCAGATCAAACATATTTCAAATGTTATGTCTGCTGCATATAAAAGAAGGCTCTGGTTTTAATATAGAGACCATTTGGGCCATGAACTTCCTTATCAGAACAGAAATATTCACTGGAGCTTTAAAATGCATCAAGAACAACAAATACACATTGCTTTCCTCCATTGAAATTACCAGACCTTAGCAAAGTGTTCTGAATGGGCAGAGATCTTATAGGCCTTTAAAATTTGAGGATATAACCAAACCACTGAGAATGATTCTTAAATACACTGATGAAAGGAAAGCTCATAGTCTGAAGGCCCCCACAGGCTAGATATACTGTTAAGGATGATTATGTGAGCTTCCTCACAGCAACCTGGCAATGACCTCTGCTCTGACCTGCAGAGACCACTGTCTCAAGAGGTAAAAGACAATTTAGTTCTTTATCCTTAGTAACTGAAATTATTCCAGTGCCATAAATTCTAATCAAGGCAACTCCAATTTAAAAAAACAAAAAACAAACAAAAAAATCAAAAACCAACCAAACAAAAACCCCGAAACCCACATGTGTTTCTTTAAAGAGTAATACAAGGGCTCTACTAGCAAAACATAATCAACTAGAAACAACTTCTACTTTGTTTCTCTGCAGCATATACATGTATGGTTATACAGAATGATGTACACAGTTCTGAAACATGGGTAACAATATGGGAAAGGAAAATAAAATCCCAAAGCCAATGCAGAGATTTGAAAATAAAACCTTGTTCATTTAAATGTGTGCAGATTCATTTAACTCCCATATCCCCACACAACATTTCAAGCATACACAGCATTATGAAAAGATCAAAAGCCCGCTAATGAACCAAAGAAAAACTACAGTCTTCAGATCCAACACAAGAAACCTAAGAATTAATTTCACTGCAACAAAACCTTGCCAGCAAAAAAAAGCAAAAAAAAAAAAAAGAAGGTTAGCAGTAAATTTTTTTTGCTGTCCTGCAATAATTAAATAGGAAACACTCGTGCTCCACAATTATAGGCTTGGTCTTGCCTTCACTATATACTTACAGCATTATTTACTTTGATAAGTTTGATGCATAGAACTACAGACTGAATCTCAAAGAATAACTTTTCATTACACAGTAAAATTACCTTAATATGCAAGTGCATGCATTCCCAGCTTTTTTTTACCATCATCTTATTATGTAACAATTTGCCTTCAATTAAAGATTAATTAAGGACTGGATCTAACTCCAGGAAAGTCATCCTCAGTCCACAGGGGGTTTTGATGCTTGGATTAGCCATTTCGTTCTTGGGATTTTTACTGTACAGACAATTTTATATATGACATGTATAAAAAGTGTGTCTATACCAGATTTTGAATCTCAACAGTTTATTACAGAGCTGAACATGAAGAGTGGTTTTTTTTTACTTTTAAGATTTTTTTTTGGAGCAATACTTCATAACTTCTAGGTTTGTTTGAAAAAATAGTAAAAAATGACAACTAGGATTAGTTAAGTTAGGATCAAATCCCAATATGTTTATTCAAGTGAAACTACTACTTAGTATTAAAAAAAGCTTTCCATGGCCTGGGCTACTATTTTGAAGCATATTGCAGAGTAAGACAACTTGATCTGAAAATGACACTGCCAGACAAGTCAAGAGCCATACTCAGTTTTTCTGTAGCTTAATTACATCCTGTGGTTAAAATAGGAGCTATTACTTCACAAATATTTTAAAAAGTAAATAATGCACCTCAAGATCTCTTACAAAGCAACTTCACCTGATACTGTACAGCAAAACTGGGATTTCTGTAACCAAAACACTGTAGCTGTGCAAACCCGCATTTCAAAACTGTATTTTTGAAGTAACGAGTTTCAGGACAGAGTCCTTTAAGAACATTTAACACTTCAGTTTTGACAACTTCTTCTACTCTTTTCTGGTTTCATATGACTTCAGTATCAAAAGTCTTTTGCATGCAGGTATGCAGATTCCAGAAAGTCCACTGGTATAAAAGCACAATTGGAGGATTACAGACTCCTGTACTATGGGACAGCATTCTCTTTCAAAAAAACCCAAATTTAAAAAATAAAAAAAAATAAAAAAAAAATCACCACCACCAGGAGAAAACAAGCCAGCAAACAACAATAAGGAGCAACCCCTCTAATCACAGCTGCTCCTGTCATCACTCACAGGGAACAGCTGCACCACAGTAACAAAGTGCATCTTCCCAGACACCTGTACACCAGTTTCAGGTGGAAGCTATTTTAGATCGTCAGGAATTTATCCCTACTTGATGCTGGTATTTCTGAGACTCAAAATGCTGCAGCATTCATTTGTTTTGTCACTGATAGCAAAGCACCCATAGGAGAAGCAAAAATTTATTGCATCTCTTAAAAAATAAGTACAACTAATTGTAATCACGCCATTTTGTCACTGGCAGCAGGGACTGTTATTGAAGAGGTACCCTTTAAACAAGTAACAAAAAGTAAATACCCACTGTTTCTATGGCATGCAGTGAAATACCAAAACAAGGAAATTTGAGAATAAGGAGGTGGATTTTAAGAAAAGGTACAGGTGAGCAAAGCAGGTCTTTGCAGAAAAAAACCTCATCCATCAAAAGAAGCTAAACAGAATGTGTCTGGTAAAAGAGAAGAAAGCTCTTCGCATCACATCACTCAACTCTGTTCATCTATATGAAAATAAGACTCATGAAATATTGCTAACATCAACAAGACACACAAATGCTGGGCATTCATTTCAACTAAATCAGTACATGATTTTCACCAAAAAAAAAAAAAAGAAAGAAAGGAAAAGCAGCAGTGTAGAAAAACTTTTTTTCTCTCTAGCCCTATCTCCTCTCAACTTTCTAAAATTTTCCTCCCTTACCTGCTTAACAGATTTGGGGAAAATTTTTACACAGCATATATTAAATGTTATATTTTAAAAATAGAATTATTATTGCTGATTACATGAAAGAAAGTTGAAGGAGAAATTGTCATTCTCTATACCAACACCTGTCAATAAGTTCACAATAATTTAACTTCAGAGACTGCAAAGAAAAGTACAAAGTAGGCATTCCTAACATGCTATTCATAACATTAAACAAAGAGAAAAAAACTGTAGAGTGGTGATGTTCCATATTTATGTATCAGAGCTTTAAACGCAATTACATTTAATTATTTTTAGTGCTTACTGCAAATCTGTCTTAAGGTATGCATCTGTGACATAACATCTGATTATCTTTATTTTACATTTGCTCAGTTTGATCATCAAATGTGTCAAAATTACCCCACTGTCCTTTATTTTTTTGTTATCACAATTACTAAAATTAAATTGACAAGGACTGTTGCTAATAGATCTTTAGCATCTGTCATAACTGTAACAAAATCTCAATAAATGCTACAGAAGTTCATACTATGGCAGTTGGACTATTTCACCTACTTTTGTTTACTTGGGAACATCTTCTTAGCAGTATAAGGATCAGGCTAGCAAACATCTGACACTCACCAATAGAAAAAGCACAATATATGAATTTTGAGCTTTTTCACTAGTGCTTTTAGTGAGACAAATTATACTTTCAGCCCAGAAGGAGACAAGATATGGTTACACATCATTTCTATATCACACACGGCAACTCTAATGAAAGTGTCTGTGTATATTTCACTACCACTATAGAACATCCAAATGACAATGGCTCAAAAAATATCCTGCCTTTCGTTAGAAGACTTGCCTGATCTAAAAACAGACATTTCACTATCCTCAAATTAAAAGTTCATTTTTTTGCTTTGTGTATGCCTTGCTATATTTAAGAGATGCACCCTAAACATTTGAGCAAATAAAACATATAAACACAGCTGAAGGTATTTATATTACTCTAGATAACTAATAGCCTTTTGGATTTTAGACATTATAATTCTTTCCTGGATGAAATGGGCTAAAATAATTATTATATGCTTTTTGAACATTCAAACTGCTAATGGAAATTATGCTTTCCATGGAAACAAAGATTACTAAGAGGGTGCTTAAAAATGGATGTGATATTCAGTAACGGTCATTACTGCAGTCCAGAAATTATATTTTAGGGGGGGGTTAATTATTATTCTCCCATATCTGTAGTGAAGTTATTTAGTAAAACATTCTGTGCTGTATCTTTCAGTAATGTGTAAAGAATATTATAATATAAAATTGTATGTGTTCTTTTGTTTTAAAAAAAATCTTGCAGCTCTTATTGTAGGTGGAATATTGAAATCTGAACACTGCTACAGATTTCCTGACAGATTATGAAATCAAAAGTTGAATCAGAAAATGGGCTCTCACCCTCTCCCTTAAAGCTGCATTCCCTTTAAACAAGATCTTTTCCCCTTCAACTTCCACATATAGAATAATGAAAAATAAGGAAATGCTCCATTTTTATTAAGGTTTGTGTCAGGTCACAAATAGAAATAATTAAAAGGAACTTCTTCAGGAGTGCAATCCCTCTAAACCCAAAATGTCACAATGTACCATCCAGTGCTGCTGCAGCTCAGACACCTATCAACATCTATCACTCAAGCACGCGCCTCAACAGCTCTGCTCCCTTTTCTGATTAGAGATCAGAGTTGCTTGAGTTGGCTTACAGGGTGTCATCCGTTTGAATGACAGATGTCTGTGTTGGAGTGCCACTCTCGCTGCTTTTGTTTTGATTGTGAAAGGTTACACTTATCTGGCACAATTTAGACTATTCCAAAATAAATAAAAATTCAAAAGGTAATTTCTCTTTCCACAGGTTTGAGAAGAAATATTTCATTTCTAATTTAAATTCCAGAAATATTAGCTCCACGTGCAATACCCTTGCTAGGCTTTGTTTACTCAGTACGAAGTGTTTTGCATGAGAATCTTTCAGTTCTCTTCAGCCAAGTTTATTTTTACCATTAAAAAAATTGTAACTTTTCAGTTTAATCAAGCCTTAGAAAAAGCTGGTAGCATGTGCGACACACCAGCACCTAACACAATAAATCTTAAAGTACTCTAAGAAAATGATCCACCTCCCCCCCGCCCCCCCATTATTTTACATTAGAGTGCATGGTTCTAAAAAAACCAGAAAACATCTGCAACTTGCACAGAATATGTTCATTGTTAACAAAAGTTTTCAAGACTGACACTGTCATTCTGGTTACCAGTTGCAAAGGGAGCAGAGGACTGTGTGCCTGCATGCTCCAAGCTACTCTTTCCTACTTACAAGAAAATTGAGCAAACCAAAAAAAAAAAAAGAAAAAAAAAAAAAAAAAAAAAAAAAAAAAAAAGAAAAGAAAAAGAAAAGAGAAAAAAAAAAAGAACAGGGGGAGATTGCTCTTCCGGACAACATGGTAGCAGTGAAATGAAATACCTAGACAGACTTACCGAAGAGCTTGCTGGGAGTGTCCTCGCTGTCATTTGATTCCACAGGCGCAAGCAAGGGCTCATTCAGCTCGTTGTCTGAAGTAGCTGCCTTGTCCTCACCTCTCAACTCTGCATTCATTTCACTCCGCAGTGACAGCAAGGGCTTACTGACTTGTCCAGCTATCATTGGATCCTAGGATGGGGGGAAAAAAAGAGTGAGGGGGGAAAAAAGTGGCAGCTTTGGTGTGCGTATACTCTCTCTTCCACTCCCTCTCTCTCACACACACACATACACACACACACTCTCTCTCTCTCTCTTATCTCTGGCTGCTCCTGCTGTTATTGCTGGCTGCAGTCAAGTGAAGAGCTATTACAGATCCAATGAGTTTTCCATTACTCCCCACCCTATTAAAGCTCAACTAGCATGTGAGAGATTCAGGATGCTTTGGAGAAAAACTTCTATGAAAGCAACATAACCAACACAGCTTTAATTGTGGCATGTGGTATTTTTTGTGTGTATATTTTTACAACTCACCCTGTCCTTAGCATAGTAAGAAAAGAAATTCCTATATGCTCCGATATCACAGAAGAGGAGCACCCTGTGAGTGCTCCATAGTGATTTAAAGAGGCATCCTCAGCTATACAACATTAACAAAATTAAATACACAGTTTCTAGCATTCCAGCATTTCTATGAAAAGACACAGCATCAAATAACCATTTCATTACATACTTTCAACAGAAACACAGTTTTCTTCTAACTGTTCCTGTCATTGGGATACAATGCTCCAAAAGTCCATAAAAACACAAACACACGTTTTTCTTTTGAAAATAAAAAACACAGAAACCATATTCTAAAAGATAAAATTAGGGAAGATACTTACACATACAGTTTGCACTTATTCTTGTGTTTGCAACATTATATCCCCCATAAAACATTACACATATATATATACACACATTTAAAATTTTTCTTAAATATTTGAATCTGTTTTATCTTCTGCTCAATGAGGATGTTTGGGGGTCAGGCATTATTTCCAAGCATACTCGGTTATTCCATTTGCAAACTAATAAGCGTAATATCATGACAGCACAGAAAGCAGAGTTAAAAAAAAAAACTGAAAAAAAGAAAAAGAACAAGTGACCTTGTTGCTCTCTCTAGCAGCTATTTATTGCAAAGTTCATGCCTAAATGGTTCTTATGCAGAGAACAGGTGACCAGCGAGCAAGTAGGTTGGCTAGCATGTTCCCTCTGTCCCGTCCTCACATTGGTCGATGTTTGCCTATGGGTTTTTTAATGTATTCATGTCTGAAAAGTGAATTTGATATGACACATGATAATCTATGAAAATGTTAATCAATACAAATAGTTTAAGCTGTCATCAAATGCACTTCTTTAGTCAATACTCATATTGCCGAAAACAATGTCACTGTCACCAGGGCTTAATTTGCACAGCACTTAAATATTGGACTCTGTGCATCAATGCACTCCTCTTCAAATACTGTAGGTAAACACATTTTCTCCCTATTTAAGGCTGAAGCACTCAGCACGCATTTAGTTGAGCCGAATCCTCCCTTTTGAATACCTTGATAGGTCCACTGGAGGGCAAAATTAATACTTAATTGAATCTCACAGTCATCAAAATAATCAATACTTTTTTATTATTTATTCTTTACAGTCTGTTGACTGTTTCAAACCTCTGAGGGAATGGTGGAAAGGATTCATGGCTTTGAAACACTGTCATTTAACAAGGTAATTTTCAGTGGGGCATTAGGGGTTGTGAAACATATAATAAAACAAAAATGGTCGCTTATAATAGGAAGAAAGAAAAGAATTATATTTCTGCCATCTAACAAAACAGGATAAATAAAAAAAGCAAGTGCAAGCAGGAGAGGGAGAAAGGAGGGGGAGAGGGAAAGAAAGACTGGCTTTTGAAGGGTTTTATCATATCAAGAGCAGAGCTGAGCTTTCATAATGCTGACATTTCTCATTCTGACAATCCTAAACAAGTGGAAAGGATGAGATCGCAGATATCATCTTTCATCACATTCCGCAGCTTAAGAACCAACATGACAGCTTCTCTCCCCTTTACACTGTTAATTACTAAATAAAATACTGCTCTCTGTCAGCATTAGATTATTGCAGATAGCAACCACAAACATTACTCCATTGTTTTGTTTTGCCTTTTTTTAAACCAGTGCTACCTACCTTGAACTCTTCAGAAAATAAATTAGGCTTGTGTCTACATATTGTAAATATATGAAACATAATCAATTTAATCAATGTGGTCAATCCATGTTATTGTCAGGCTAAATTGCTGGCAATTTATTAACATTTCATTTACTGTATTTATTAGGCAGCAACAATCTGAACATTTCTTAGATGTTTCTGGAGAGGAAACAGAAGCCAACAGATTTCTTTTGCAGATACTGCAAAAAACCTCTGACTTGTTTTGCCTCATACTCATATTGCACTATGGATAGTCATTTACTGAGGCAAAAAATTTGTTTGCTTTCATATACTAAATAATGTATTTTACTGGATTTTGCAGCTAAAGGTCATTGTGAACACAAACAGCATTGTTTCAGTCTGTGCTGCTGCTCTCAGTTTCAGCTATTCAAAACTAACATCAAGATTTGTTACTAACATCCATAACAAATGCGAATCAGGGCAAAATTTGACCCTTTTCATCGAAGTAGTTTAGGGAGGGAACTAATTATGTCCAGAGAAAAAAACTCCAGATGTGAGGACTAACAGCAATTTAATGGATTTAGTGGAATCTAAGATTCTAGATTAAGTTGCCAAATTCTGAAGCTGAATATATGAAAAATGGGAGGAAGAATAATGTGGGAAATGTGACAGCACTGGGAGTAAACTCAGCCCTTCAATGTCAGTGAATTCACAGCAACTTCAACAAGGCTAGGATTTTATTTGTTATGTGTATCAATAATTCGGCCTCATCTGGAGTACTTTGTTCATTTTTGGTTAGCCCATCTAAGAAAGATACATCAGGAAAAAGGTGCAGTAAGAATGATAAACTGATCGAAAGGACTGGGAGTGCTTACAGAAAGTGTGACTAAGAATGAGCATGATCAAAGGACACAAGATAATAAACAGCAGAGAGAAAATGTAGATCAGGAACTATTCATCCTAACTCATCTGAGTAGAAAAGGTCTCTCCATCGAAATGGGAAAAAGTAATAAATCTAATAATAATAAATTATACTTTTCCAAACAGTAGGTGGTGGAAAACCTGTGGAACTCCTTGCTGCAAGGTATCACTGAGACCTGCACCGCAGTAAACATCAACATAGTCACTCGCATGGCTGGGCATAGTCTTAGCAGTGAATTTAAAACAGCTTTGCAAACACACAGGCATGGACTATAAAAAGTGAAATAACATAAACTGCTGCCCCCTCCCTCAGACAGCACAAGAACCTGTAGTTAACCCCCAGGGTAGCTCTCTCTGTCAGGTGGTAAATGAGCAACAACTTCCTCTATAAGCAGACGGATTAGATACTGTCCAAATTTCTAGTCTACATGAAGACTAAATAAATCACTTAAACGATGGGTTAAGGAAAGGTTTGTTTCCTCAAAAAACCATATTTTTAAAATGGACATTTTTTAAGTTCAGGTTATCTCCAGGCCTTCAGTTGCCTTCTGTGCTTAAAAATGTGTCTGTTCTGCAGTGAATTATGCATGATTAAAAACTATTGTTTTTGCAAAACACATTAAAAAATCGTAATTCCAGTGCACAGCAAGTGGCCTAGTGTGCAAAATCCCTTGGTGATCAGAGGGGTTATTCCCTTATTTCCTAATGGCCTCCCTAAAAAAAAATTCTGGAGTAGTTGCTATGGCAGCTGCAGGCCCAGGAGCCTTCTCCTCCTCTTCTGCCCACCTACAAGTCCATCCCAGAGAGGACCCACGGCATTGGAGAGGATGCACTGAGGCAAGGAATTGCCTATGCATCTTTAGTAGCTAAGACTGTCAGGATTTGTTCTTCTGCACTGCATGTCCGTGGGCTTGACACTCAGCATTTGCTTTTTGGAAGGTGCTATAGGTCAGATTACACTTTGCACTGTAAGACAGGCTCTTCCATTTACTGACAGCCACACAAAAGTTTCAGCTTTTCATGTGCAAAATTTAAAAGTCTAAGAATGCATAAACCCAGCAAGATGAATTTTGTAAAAAGAGTTTATATGCTCTAAGTAAGAGGCAAGGGTACATAACAGGCATATAATGCTTCAGAATTTCAAAGTTCTAGTATGAGAGAACTAAGGAATCACAATCCACTTATTCAAAATATAGCTGTATATACCGCACACGCAGTGACAAATTATACACACATCTCTTGCTGATACTCATATGACTTGTCATCTATTTCTTGTCCAACTAGCACTAGTATTTCCAGACTCGCCTGTTTCCTATGAGATTTCCCTGACAGCTTTGTGCTGCAAGTGGTCCTCCCTGCTGTGTGTCTCCCTTAAGGGGTGGCTTACACCTCCTGTAATTCAGTTATAGTGTCTGCTACACCACTCGTCAGCTCTGCCGCTCCCTGATGACTAAAACTGGCTGTTGGGCTTAATTTAATAGTAAAAATCAGGTGGATTTGCAAATGCAAATTACAGTTCGGGTAACACACACTCTTCGAAAAGCTAAAACCTTTACTTTTTTGTTATCTGAAGCACTGTACGAAGTACAGGAGGACATTTATCACTGTGTTAAAAGCTTTGCCTTTGCACTTTAAGGGTAAAGGTGCCGTTTCTAAGCAAACGTATTTAGTAATCAAAGACAGCTTTTAAAAGCAACTGTAAGGAGTTTGTGTCAAACATGCCCTAGGCAGAAGTCTAAAAATGAGAGAATTAATTACTTTCTTCCTTAATGTAGGACTTGGGTGATAATAGAACTTTATAGAGGCTTCATGTACTGATTTAGCCACTGGTCTAAATTTTGTACTTACTGCATCATAAACATTGTTGCTCTGAATGTAATTACTTTTTAAATTTTAGTTCAGAGAAAAAGTAAGACCCGCTGTTTTGCTTTTTATTTTGCCCTTATTTTGATGTTACTTTGCACAGACTTTTTTCCCCCCTACCTTAGAAGTACAAGAAATCAATTTTCTGGTTTTCTTCAAAACATGAAATAAATCCTGCCCAAACCCCCTACCCACCCTGATCTGCACATACTTCTGTTTGGGACATATGCAATGAATTTGTTTGAGACAAACAAAAAGTTTTACTAATAAACATAAAATTTGCATTTTGTAATGACTTATTATTCTAATGACTGCATTCACATTTTTTTCAAATTGTAGCTTTTTAAATTTTTTAATCAAGATAGAGCATGATCACAAACGTGGATAAAACTATTCTAAAATGTATCTTAGCTTAGTTTTTATGTGAGGAATACATTGAACAGACCCTACTGGAATAGGATTGGAGTTATTTTTTTTGTTAAATACAAGTGCAATTTAGGATTACCTTCTCCCTTGGTCTTATGAAAAAGTTTTCTTCCCTCATCTTATTGCTTCTAGAGGTGTTCATTTTTTTTCTGTAATTAAAGATCTCTCTCACAGACAACTTTCTTTGATTCTTTCTTCTTTGAACATTGTTTTATCTGCTGTCACTAATGTGCTGATATTTCCATCCCAATCTATCCATAGACTGGTTTATGCAAACTACTTTGAATCAACCTTTTGTCCCCTGCTAGCCTCTGGCCATTTCTACCTGCTGGCTGTCATTTCCCTGGAAAAGTTACAGAGAAAAATCTCATTTTCTTCACAGCCGCTTGTACCACCACCTTTGGATGGATGTTTATAAGAAAAACAAACAAGACTGCTGATACATGATTATTGATCTCCCTTCACTGCTTTGATCTTCAACTTTTATTTACTGCATTACGTATTTACTTCTCTTACCTGTATTGCTTATATTCAACTTGCTAATATCTTCTGTATTACCTCTCTTTCCTCTTACTGCAAAAAGCTGGTATATCATCAGCTCATCTCACTCAATATGAATCTTATCACTCAAAACAGTCTCTGCTTTTCTTCAGCTAGAATCGTATTTATTCTCCTCATTAAATTCTCTCTAGCAGAAGAAGAAAGTTCTTCTTTTCTCCCTTTTCTCAATACTGGTGTGGCTTTGGACATTTTGTTTTTCCAGTGATATTCATTTTCACATATAGTGTCCAGGTTGCAGTTAAAAAAAAAGTTTTCTAGTTAAAAAGAATGTAGCTAATTAAAAAAATCAGTGCTTAGTTATACTCATTTTATTAATAGTACTGAACTATAACAATATAATTTAGAAAGTTAGAAAAACTATCACTGCACATGGTGCTTTCTTTCACAGAAATAATTCTTCTCAAGTTAAGCAGTAATGTTAGGATAGTCTCTTTCAGTTATTTACTTAATTTTAAATTCTAGGGAAATTGAAATGGTTACTGCCAATTAAAATAACATAGATTCTGACAGAAAAAAAAAATAAAGTTTACAGGAACTCGTGGAGCTTTTAACTGTTGCTTTGGGAATCTTAAAATAGAATTAATTTTATTTCTTTTTAAAACTGAATTTTAAGTGGCAATGTTCCTTTGTCTCAAGACAATGCTGTGTCTTGAGATTGAAGTACTTCAATGTGTTTTCAAATCATACCAAAAAATCCCTCACTAAACTTATCTTTTTCCCCTATTTAACTATTTTCCCTAATGATATTGTTGCACTTATTTCTTACACCTATTAAGAGCAAGCTGAAAGGTTCACAAGAGAAGTTCAATTTGCTAATCAGGCTAGCTAGAAGCTGCAGGGAATAGGCACACAGCAGCTGTACAGTAGTAAATAGCTAGGTCACCATTTAATTTATAATCAGTTTGGGTTTATTGCTCTAAATGAACCCCAGCAGTCATGCTGCAATCTTCAAAAAGGAAAGAAAGGCAAAGATATCTGGTTTCACCATAGAAAAGGTAAGGAACAATAATTCATTGTAGGAGACTTCTGCACCTCTGGTCCAGAAAAGCCATTTCTTAATCCTGTTGGCAAAGAAATATGTGCACTAATGAATCCATACTTTGTGTTTTTCCTGACACACATGACACTTAGGGATCACTAATGCCAGAGTACACACAGCACAGAAGCTTTACTCTAAATGTTGCTTTCAAGTCTTAAAGTTGACCTTAATGCTTCTGATACAGTTATTAGTCTGATTTAAGGATCATACTGCTCTTCATGTTGCAAGAACTCTTGTTTAGGGTTTTGTACCAGATACAGGGTGAAGCTATTCAGAACTTTCCTCTATTAATTAGAAAGCAGGAGTTTTAATTGTGGCCTTGGCCTGATTATAATGATTCCCCATTTAAATGACATACTGCCTTACTGGAAGGGAGCTTGGCTATCTGTGGACTGGTAGCAAAAGTTTGTATGCATACACAGGTCAAGAGACAGAGAAGCTACTCTTCTGGGAAGCTACCACGCTCCTCAAACACGTGATAGACAATAGCACACAGCCACTAGTAGAAATAACAAGTCCTGAGAGTGGTGAGAGAAATCAGCCTTCTTCTAGTTAAAGATTCTTGGAGTCACACAAAGCCTGACCCATTTTTGTGAAAGCAGACAATCAGGCCCTAGAGATCAGGATAGGGCAAAGGCAGAACAGGCATTTTTGACTGGGACCAACATGGTGGAATAAGCCTTTAATAGACTTTCCCACTTTTTTCATGAAAACATTTAGGTTGGAAAAGACCCTTAAGATCATCAAACCAAGAGGTTTCCTACTCTTCTTTCATCTGGTTTCCTGAAAGGGGATGATGTAGGAGACCAATTAAATCTGAAATTAGAAGATGATCCTATGAGAAGTCAGACTTAGACACATTTTCTTCATAGGAGTAATGGATGATTCCCAATGCTCTGTCAGTTCTATTCTGAAGCAGCCATGTCAAACATAAGAAAGCATTCAGAAAATTTTAACCCTGAAAGAATAACTAAAATTTCTATATTCATTACTCTTATGGAAAAAAATACCATTCTACCCTAATTTAATACATTAACTGTCTAAAGGATCCCGGCTATGATTAAAAAAAAAAAA
>VZRN01004309.1:149209-209215 GCA_013397935.1 Dasyornis broadbenti
AAAAAAAAACAACACAAAACCTTCTTTTTCACCCTGAAAATTATTTCAGGTGGTGTTGTTTCAGTCTCCACACTGACCACTTGAAAAGATATGATCCTATTCACCAGATCACAGGTGCTCTTTCATAAGCCTGCCAGTTTCATAACTTGTCTTTTTTTTTGTTTAATATTTGCTCAAGTTCTATTTTGAACAGCCCTTAAACACAAGGCCTCTCTTTCCAGATGATTATGCTACATGTGTTGAAAGATCCTTCTAGCACCTACAGTATGCCCTTATCAGCATAATCTTTCTGCTCTCCATGAGCAGAAGAGGCCATAAACAACCTCTTTGGAATTAAGAAATACAATGAAATACTCCATGGCATACTCTGAGTTAGTCTTTCCTGGACGTAAGATTTATCAGGATTTTCACTAAAAAGCATTCAAATTATAATAATTTGGCCTAATCAGAATTTAAATATGGTATTATATGCAGTTTCTCTATATTTTCATTTGTCAGGCTTCATTAACCTCTAGCACACACTAGAAATTACTTTGGGTGAAAAAATATCAAGGCCAGAATTCAGCTAAAATTGCTTTCTTTTAGAAATCAGCACATCCAGAATCATACCATAACTAAACTTACAATAGATTTTGCATGTTGATCGGCTATGAGAGAGAAACTTGATGAGGCTGTATTGAAGGGACTCAAAGCAATTGAAAGAAGCTCACCTCTTAGTTAAACAAAAACTTAATTTTGCATAACACATTAGGATTTTCATTATGTAAAACAAAGAAACCATTAACTTGAATTTTTGACAATCAGAGCATGGGTTAAATAGTAACCCAGCACAGTGGTTAATTCAATTACTTGCCTTTGGTCTAGGAAAACCAAAGTCAAGATCCATCTGCAGTCAGCCATGGACTCAGGCATATCAGGAAAGTCACTTCCTATTTCAGGATGGATTTTCCCTAGCTCTCACCAGAAATTCTATCAAACTTTTACCCACAATGTAACACCTTCGAAAGAAAATTTGTTGAAATGGGTACAAATCCCTCATAGTGCAATGAAGCAATGTTTTCTGGTGAAAACTCTTTTTTTTTCTGAAGATTTTTAAAGTATTACTACTTTAACTCCAGTTTTATCTGGGTCTTGAATTGAATGCCACTTTTAAAAACAGTTCTAATTTATAATACAATACACGGTAACAGCCTAGACCAGTTTGGAAGTTCGGTATCTATTTTTTGCGAATCTTTTAAAATCCTTTACAAATACGGTCAATACACTTAAACAAATCATACCAGGCAAATCACAATTTCACCAGAGTATCACAATCAGAAATTGATGAAAAATCTTCAAAACAAAATTGTTCTTTTTTATCTTGAAGCAAGTGAGAAAGTCTGCCTTGACTACTTCTTCCTAAACAAGGCTGGAGGCTTCCCAAATCTGAATCCAAACTTAGGATAGCTCAACCTTAATTTTATATATTATGTGGGTTTTAAGTTAGTCAGCTCTTCATGGTGCTTCCTGTAATACAGCACACTTGAATTTCAGTGACAAGTATGGGAAATAACTTCTCTTCTGGTATTTCTACTCATATCTTACTTTCTAGGGGTGGCCCCTCAGATTTCCTTTTATCTGCTCTAAACATAGACTTTAAAAGCAATAATGCCCATCTACTGAAGAAACTGAAAGCCTTACCTGATCTGAGGCTCACAGAGAAAAATGTTATTTTCTTTTTCCAGGTACTGGAAGATGTACCGCAGCTTCCAGGATAAGAGGAAGAATCCCAAATAGTTTTCCTATCATTTTCCTATGTTGAGATCATCTGACAGCAAAACCTGCTGCTACAACTGCTAAACATACTTAATAATGCCACAAATACTGCAGATCAATAATGCAATGCTTTCTATATTTCCCAAGCCTTTCTCATTGATGAATGAGTGCAATTGTTTTTTTAATCATTACAAAAGATCTTCAGGGTTACTTTTCTTCACACCAGGTCTTCATCAACACCTGGGTACCACATCTTTCTTTTCACATTGTAGATCACAACATATTCATTTCTAATTAAATGCATTCAAAATCCAACATGCCTTCAACTACCACACAGCTTCATATTTCTAATGCAATTTCCATAGGGACATGGTTTTCTTAAAGATCTTGCAGCCCAAAGGGTGCTTCGCCTTCTTAGCGATGGCCCTAATCTGCTGGAAGTTGCAGGTGTACGTATGAACTGCCAAAGTTTTGTTCATTATGCTAGGGTAGGAAGTGTCACACACCACACACAGTAACAGTATTATGTGTTGGACATATAGGAGGATCACTTCAATACAAAGCAGTTTTTCTGTTTAATATTTTACAATAAGAAAACAGCAGAACATTTACCAATCATTTAAGCAGCAATTACGGTAACTGGATTATCGATAAGCAATGAATGAAGCATTTCTCAGATCTGCTGGTATTTTCCTTCATGAACAGATCTGTTCTTTAGTAGATACTCTTTGGCTGGGGGATTTTTGGAGGGCTTGTTTTTTCTTTTAACAAAAAAATTTGCCATACAATGATTTGCCATTGGCTCCTTATTGTTTCTCAAGGAAACTCCTTCAAAACAAACAATATTTTAAGGAAGGAAAAATCAGATCAGAGAGTAAACCAAAACATGCAACTATAGCAACTCATTGCTGCTAACACCTGATTTTAGCAAACTGGCTAGCATCACTGGGCTGCTCAGTTTCACCCTGAAAGAGTATTTATCACTGCTCTGCTCAGAGAACAGTCACAAGAGCTGTTGAATTCCTTCTGTTTCAACAGGAGAAAAATATTTCCAAAGATCCTGCTATTGTTTATCACATGCATATCTAATATATGCACATATATGTAAGTAAATATTATATACATTTTAAAAGTTTTTAGCAGACCTGATTCCTTCCCAGTGAAGCCTTTTGGATTGCTGCCTGCTACTTCAACAGGGACAAACCCATACTTAATTCTCCTTGTGAAAAATCACTGAGATCTATGCAAGGGCACTGATCTTCTTGTCATTGAAATTGATGACAAGATATCAATAGGTATCCCTAAATGTAGTTTAGTGGTTTCAAAAGAACATATATCAATGAAATCTCATAATATTATTGATTTCATTATTTTTTAACGTAATACAAAATTTATGGCTTTTTTAAAAAGCAACTAATATATATAGTTTTTGAAAATAAAAGTTTCCTTCAAATTAATAATCTTATTTAAAGACAGCGCAATTTACACCTTTTTTTTTTTTTTTTTTTTTGTATTCACAACCTATGCACAAATATGCAGATTACAATATCTGCTTTGGTAACATTAGCATCCCAAAAATGAATATTAAAAAGTCATTAATAACTTCAGAGGGATTAAAAATACAAAAATAAAGCAATAAAATGCAGAATATGAGTTTTGATCACAATCTCACATTATTTGTTCATTATAAGTTATTTTCATTTGTCAGTCCAAAGGGAAATTGATACTGTGTTTGGCATACATATTTGAAGAAAGCATCTTTGTTTTTCACTTTGAGGAAAAGTTAATTCCTATGTCCATATTTATCATTAGGTTTCTGAACCTAGAGACTACATGTATTTATAGTTTACATATGCAAATCCAAAGAGCCCCTTGGGTTTCCTGCACCAAGCCTGAGTACACTAGCACAGCTGCAAGATCATACAGTGTTCAAACTACCTCTGACCTTTCTGTTAGTCCTCGTAACAAAAAATAGTCTTTCCTTTGTGGGAGAGGAAGTTTGCCATCAGATGCTAATAATAGGAGGGCTGGCACCTTGGAGGCTCAGTTTTGCCACTGAACCTCTGCGCATTGCCAGCCAAGTCACCTAATCCCTATAGATTGTTTAACAAGTTTGCAAAGGAGACGGCAGGGCAAGGATGTCTATTTTGACTTTTAAACCATCCTGTGAAAATTTTCATAAGTAATCTACCCTATCCCCACAGAATCTTTATTGAACTCTTTCTTGCTCTATGCTTTTCTAAGGTTTAATAATATCTAACTTAGAGTGTCATAAAAACTAACTTTCCTCAAACCACACTCACAAAATTTTAATGGTATTTACTGCAAGGACAATTTCCACTATATTTAAGTGGACCATTAATAATTTTATCCATTTATTCCTTTTATTAACCCACTCCTTTAATGATTTACCTGCTTTCAATATACACAGATATCCATTCTCTCATGTATTGAGCAAATAATCAAGCTATGCATACTTAACCAATTTATTCCTTACATCAAGAAAAATCCATCTCTCATTTCTTAACCTGGTGGCACTTTTGATACATTTCTGAGCTGCTGCAGGTCTTGATTGTACCTGTCAAACCCAACACTGGGACAATTTCAAAGGGTCTTCTAGGGGCAAAAGATGTTTTCTCCTTGCTCTCTTGGTATTCATACTGGTACAATGCAAGCCTTCCATCCTCCCAGCCTAAGGAGCTCAAGAAGAATTAGGAAAGCAGATCTTCACTGAAGAGAAGGAGGGCAGGAAAATAAAACACTGTAAAACAGGAGCTCATGTCTGCTGTTATCACACCCTATCCTGTTACATTACTTTTCCTTTTCTTCCTACCACTGCAGTTTCCTCAGGAATATTCCCTTTCCAAGCAGTTACCAATATTACTATCCTTAAGGTCCCAGTGGGTGGTTCTTATTTT
Source organism: Dasyornis broadbenti (assembly GCA_013397935.1). Classification (NCBI taxonomy): domain Eukaryota; kingdom Metazoa; phylum Chordata; class Aves; order Passeriformes; family Dasyornithidae; genus Dasyornis; species Dasyornis broadbenti. Next base: position 153,883 of record VZRN01004309.1, read on the forward strand.
TTAATCCTACTGAAATTTTCCTCCAACACATTTATTCCTGCTTGTGGTTACAGTAGTTTCTCCCTCCTGAAGATTTGCACTGTTTTGGTAAGCTATTGTGGCTAGCAGCCAAGCATGAACACAACTGCTCACTCACTCCCCTTTCCCACAAGATAAGGAGAAAACAAACAGAGGAAGACATGGCTTGTGGATCAATATAAAGAGAATTTGATAAGGGCAGTATAAGATACATATGCAGGAAAAACAAAATAAGGATTTTTTAGCATTACTTCCCATTGACAAGCAGATGTTCAGGCAATTCCAGGGTGGTGAAGCTTCATTGTGCATAACAGCTACATGAGAAGATGAACACCATAGCCACAAATATCCCCAATTCCTGCTTCTTTCCCCCAGTTTTTAATGCTGAACACTGCATCATATGCATGGAATATCCTTTTGGGCAGCTAGGGTCAGACATCCCAACAGTATCATAGAACCGAACAATTTGGGTTTGAAGGGACATAAAGATCATCTAGGCCAGGTTGCTCAGAGCTCCATATAACCCGGCCTTAAACATTTCCAGAGATGGGGTATCCTCAGCTTCTCTGTGCAACCTGTTCTGATGCCCCACCACTGCCACAATAAAATTTTTTTTCCTACTATCTGATCCAAACCTACTCTCTTTCAGTTTGAAGCCATCCCCCCTTGTCCTTTCACTACATGTTCTTGTAAATAGTCTTTCTCTAGGGAGGCTTTACAGAGAGACTGTCCTTTCCCAGCTTCTTGCCCAGCTCTAACACAGCAACTGTGCAAGTACTGTTCTGTGATAGCCAAAACACTGGGGTGTCATCAGTATTGTGTTAGTCACAAATCCAAAACATAGCATCATATGTGCTGCTATGAAGCAATTTGCCTCCAGCCAGCAAGCCCCAGTACAATGATTCAGATCTACAACTTAGGAAAATGAGTGGAGCACCCACAGATCTGTGACATTCCTTGAGCTCCCTTTTCACACAGACAGGCAGCACTGCTCAGCTCATGGGCCTGACAGTCCCAGCTCATGGGCCTCTTCTGCGTTCAAATACAGGATCATTTTTATCATCTGACTCCAACCTAAAACATTACTCTGAAGATTACTGAAGAGAAATCTTGGCAAAATGAAAATGTAAGCAAAGAGACTTAGGCAAGCACCAAATAAATACAAGTGGTTGCATGTGGGGTAAGTAAAATTAAACCATCCCCTTTTTTCGCCCCTTTTTTTTTCACTTTAGACCAAACTCATATTCACAGATTAAAATTAACTTTCTTATTTACTTTTACCCACATTTACTTCATCCATTTATTTGTTGGGTTATTTAAGTATTTCTCATCACTACTGTATCTGAATGCCTAATCACATACTTTGATCTCTGTGTTTTCATGCAAGCTAGAGTGTCCTCAGAATTTGTGTGATATTAAAATGTTCTCTTTTGCCATAAAATCAAGTTGGTGGGTGATTACTTCAATGTGACACCTTATATAAGCTTACCATCATGCCTTCACTTTAAACATTGTAAGTCAATGAAATTATATTGCAGACATTGACAACACATACAATTTTGCCTGTTTGATATCCCATTACTGCAATAGCAGCAGCAATGGTTTTGGAAAAAGCTTTTTTTCCCCAATAAGCATGTGCTACCAATTTTGCACTCACAAGTAGGGCATCCTCGTAGGGAGCACAATAAGGCCACTTAAGTGACTATCACAAAGTATTTGCTTGTTTCCAAGAGAATGTAAAGTAGTACACCCACAGGCCTACACAGAGAATTACTAGTAAAAGATAACCAGCAACTCCTACATAAAATCAAAACACTTCTACAAAAAAAAAAAAAATTTCACCTGTGCAGTCACAATAGCAAAAGCATTAACTGTTCTCAGACTCGATACTTAGCTAGGATAGGAGATCAGTTTTGTAGCACCAAGATATATGCACAGATATTCCCTATGTAACTTGCCAAAGTCCAGCAAAAAAGAGAAACTGTATTCTCCTCGTAAGTAACACTACTTGTACAGTTCTACCAGCAGTTTCCAAATTTCCCTCTCATCTTTCAGCTTCAAACCCTAACATACACAACAAAATTCATGTTGGACCCAAAATTACCTCTTCATGTGAGAAGCCTAGAAATTCATAAGCTTTGATCTCCAAAGGGAATACGTTGGCAGGGGGACAGCTGTTCTGGTGGGAAGGAAAGGGGAAGGGAAGTAATCTCAGTTTTAGAGGACTATGAGTATTAAGCATAGAATATAAATTTCATAATATTTCAAGGCCAAGTGTTGTATGGAACAGAAGTTAATAAAAGCAGAAAAAATCTAAAGCCACAATAATCAGGGAAAAAAAAATGCACTCCTTTTCAGTTTTCTGAGGTCTTACTTTCAGTGTGAAGAAACATTGAATTCTGTTCTATGTATCAGTTAAAGAAAAGCTACTGAGAGGCTACGCTATAACTCACTTAGATTAATCAGCAACTCTCTGGGGATTGGGGTGCATTAACATGAATTGCATGCTTAAGCAGGAATTCCCTGGACTTTATCACATCAAAATCTGCCTCATCTAGTCGTTTAAAGCATTTATAATTTTAGAAGTCTCACATGGCCATGTGCACAAACCTTCATTCAAAGAATGTTTCCTAACTCTACATCATTCCCCAACCTGTCTGATTCCAGCAGAGCAACTGAGCAATAGGAGGACAGACAATCTAACAATACAAACAGTTGGACAAATTGTTTATTTTCTGAAGAAAAGTTCTAGCTGCAGACTTCCAGTATTTTTAATTATGTTTTTACGAATATCAGAAAAGAAAGAAAAAGTGAATGAATGTGCACTTATGAAGAGAAATTGTTAAATGAAAATGCATTCGTTTTCCACCTCTCACTCACATCTACTATCACAAGTAAGGTAAAACTTTCAAAACACACACATTTCCTTTCATTTCAAAGTGATCTGGTAGACCATAAACAAAAAAGAGGTATCACATGGAGAAGTGACAACACAAATGAACACTTATGCTGGGCTTCAAACCCCAATGTTTAGGGGTCACTCCATGTGACTCCTGTAACTCCATCTATACGATTTCTTTCTCCTACATGACCTAGTGTCTGTACACATCCTTAGGGGCTTTAAAGAAAAGATGACAACATACTGAAAAGCACTAACAGAAGCCCAACCAGATACGTTAAATTTGTTGTGACAGAGTAACTGAACTGCTGTGATGAAAACAAAGCCATATTTATACTGTGGTTAAATTATGGCTTTAAGATACAATAGTCATTTATCTATATCTGAAGGGTATAAACTGGTTCTTCAAGCATGTAACCTTGCACTAAGTATATGTACTGGAATCAATGGGACCACTTATATGATCAGATTTTGTGAGACTGGAACACAGCAGTGTGGACAAATTGCTCAAAGGTACCCACAAAGTTATATAGGAGCAAAAGGATGAAAATGACACTGAAATGCATATAATGGACAAAGGGCGGGGAACAAGAAACACAAGTGCTTACATTACAACCTTCTTCTGAAAAGGCAAGTTAAAAAAAGCATTTCTGTTTGTGACATTCGAAGATCTACTGGACAGAGAAATGTATAACACAGGAATGCACAATTGTGCACAGTTGTGGTGTCTTCTAGTCTATATCACCAAAAGTCTTTCACTTCAAACTTGCTTTGAGTCAGATAAATACTTTTTGCACTATTATCCAGTTCAAAATTCTAAAACACTACACTGACAATGAATGTAAATGTTAAAGAGCATATGGGTTTGTGATTATTTTCCTCTCCAAAAGTATTTTAAAAACTTGCTGGGTTTCCCTCAACATATCTCTGCCGACTCAACCTAGGATCTCCCTATCGAAGGGGTTCCCACCGACCTTGTATATGATATTACCATAATTAATAAGTTATGACCTCAGTAACGCCTATTCCAATTATTTTGCCTTCACTAGGGTTCTGCAAGTGTAGTTCAGCATTTCATTGAAGGCAACGAGATTGAAAAGGCAGACTAGAAAGTGGAACACAATTTATAACATTGTTGATGACAACGCACAGCTGAGTCCCTTTTAGTATCCCAGTTGGTATCAAAGATACAATAGTAAAATCTGACTTTGCTTAGTTTGCCTGCTCTTCATAGGTTTACTCTGGTATGATACTTTAAACAGAGAACTATAATGTGCATAGATATTACCTAGAAAATAATTTCAACTTGCAGCATAACAATCATATAATTTCACAGCAAAGTCACTTTTTTTTCTCCCTCTACTGCTTCAAATCCCATTGCTTTGGCTTGCACCATTTATTTGCAAGGAGAAAATGAACAAGCCAAATATATTCTAAATACTAATGAGTAAAACTTACTCTAAACTTGGGGAAAATTTGTCAGGCAATTCCTATTTGCAACTCACAAGGGCAGGGTAAAAGTATATACTCTGAAATTTTTCACTTATGACTAACATGCCTCCAGTTTCTTTGTAGCTCAAGAAAACTTATTACCAACACTGAATATCCTCATATAATGTGAAAATATTTAACATGCTAGAGCTTACATCTACCAAAAGAAATAAACTGTGGGTAAATAACATTATAACTGAGTATAGCTAGTCTGAGAGGAGTTCTTTACATGCTCAACAACTTTTGGAGAGCATTCAGATCAGGTACAGTAATAAAACCCAGTTAAAAAGAGGAAGAAGCCTCTCAAAATGCTGAACAGCTGTTACTGGTGACTCACTTGGAGGACAGGACACAAAACCTTGAAAACAATAGACTCCAGCCTAGAGACTTCACTTCTCATGTCAAATTTTGACAGCTCGAGGTAAAGGCAAACCACACCAACAGCGTGAGTAAAGACTAAAAATATTTGCCAGATATGTACTTCCTAAGAGAAGGCTGGAGGAGCTGTGCCCTGTTCACAGTGACCGTACTGCCATCCAGAGGTAAACTGAAGCTCAAAACTTGGTGAAGTTGTCTTCAACTGGCATGAAGCAAAGACCTCCATTTAGTCAACATTGAAGGCTCCATTTCTCAGGGAGCCATACAAGTGATGTGGTGGTTGAATACTGCAAGGGCATGAGGTTTGTCCAGTGTTCCAAGCACGGATTTGTGGCAGAATAGCCTCCAAGCATGTTTTTCTAGTTTAGATTGTCAGAAGAGGGAATTAACTCTGTACCAGCAGTCTCATTCTTGAGGACAGTTAAAGGCTTGCACACAGAGCTTTGTGGGAGAGAGTTATTGTTGATTTTAAAAACCTCCAAACTAACCAATAGCATAGAAATAAGTAGGGAGACAGCTTTTATAAAAGTGTTCAATACAGTCTGAGATTTTTTTGGACAGTAACCTGAGAGACGTGGGTATTTTACTGAGTCTAACCAAGAGATCTGGTTAATGGAGAACTTCCCAGGAAATAATAATGGCATCCATATATTTCCTTTCCAGGCTTCTGTGGTGAACATTTCAGTTTATAAAAGGGAGATAAAAGGGGGAGGACTGTAACCCTATCTTTTTATCTCATTCAACAAGTAGAAGGAACTCAGAGATAAAACATGAGAGATTTAGACCTTAGGAGGAGGTAGAAATTAGACAGCATAAGGAAAGAGAGCTGATGTCCAGTTCTTAACTGTGGTCCAAAAACCTGACCTGTACAATACATTCTGTGTTTGCATCTGGCACCAGGAAGTGAGGGGTGAATATATAGCTTATTTATCCAGACAAGAGCATCTTTACCTCTAGACCTAAAATGACCATAGAGAGTCATTGCAATAAATATTTAGTGTTGAAGTATGCAGTAATGTGTCTTACACTTTTATATTAAATATCAAAAAATGCAAAGTATTTAATAATTTTCTTACCTTCTTAATACAGATTTGCGTGCATGGAATTCTTAAAACTGAAACATTTAATTTAAAAGGTAGTAGGGGACGAGTATTTGTCTGACGAAACAAACAATACAAGTCACAAAAGACATTCCCACTCCAGTGGGAATTAGTTGTGCATTAGTTGCAATCATCTCTTTCTGTAGAATGGAGGCGTGACATGAGATATCTATACTACTACAAATAGTTTAGAGACTCTCAGCATAAGCGGTGTATCAAGTTGGTCAGATGGCAAAAGCAAAGGGCACTGAATAATTGTTTGGAATTCAAACACAATAATACATATATACAATTACATCCTTTCCTCAAAAAGAAATCTTTTGTCTGCTTGCTATCCACAGCCAATGGCACTGAAGACTCTGGAGAGATGGAGAAAGAATTCACTCTGGATGAGGACAATCAATCAAAATCTTCTCTGGAACTAGATCTGCCTTTAGAGCAGATCAATAAATGCTATCTGTTGATCTACAACAGCAGAATCATGAAGACAGCAACTCAAAATGATACATATCTACATATTAACTACTGCACGTGTTTATTTAAATAGTAATTCTAAATAAAACTTTGAATTTTGTTTTTATGAATGCATGCCCATACATAAGCTGACATTGACCAAGACCCTCTTACTGCTCTACCAACCTGAAATTCTGCAAGAGAAAGAAACAGAGAAGTGAAATATTAATGGAAAGTGGGATTTTCCTCGCAATAGCCTCAATAAATATGTCGGTCAGGAGAAAAAATAGGTCAAAAAATAGAAAGCTTATGTCTCCAATATCAAAGAAAAGAATGTTTGTGTCAAATCTATTGGAGAAATTGCTATGAATGGTTCATCTGTGTGAAAATATGATCCTTGTAATGCTGCTAAGATCAGCGAGACCTAGGATGATATGTTGAATAAGCTGGTTGCAGAAGTTAAAAATGTCCACGGGAAGCTTTAGTTTACATGTCTGTTTTCCAGTATTTTAAAATGGGTAGGTGAAGAAAGTGTAAAAAATTATTTTTCAGGATGGTCCATTACTTAGTATAAAAAGGAAAGTATATTAAATATGAATATTAAAGTGAAGTCCTTATAAATGACATTCAATATTTTCCCAGTGTGCAAAATATTTTGTTTGAATTCATCTGTTTCTTCAGTTTTGGATCATTTGTATTTCTTTTCCCTGTGGTCCATATGCTCCTGCTGTTTTATGAGCAGTTCATCTTCCAACTTTTTCTAAAACACTCAGAAAGATTAAGTAAAATGAAATATACAGTACTTTTAAACCAGAGAATCGGAAACCATATTTTTATTAGCCTCATATGTAAGGTCTTATCAGGGAAGCATGCCCTAATTCACCACCTAATTCTGCAAAAATCTTTGCGTAGAAACCCAGTTGCCTCTGCTCCTTATGCTGCAAGCAGGAATTTCACTATAAACCTCAAAAACATTTTCATGAATGAGCACTTGAGAACTTAACCCTGTGGGGGGTGGCTGTAAAAATCAGCCGATCTCTCTGAGGAGGTCAAAAGAGGCTGCACACGCTTAACTCAAAGAAAGTACCCTAAAGGACAGCAGTCATTGCATCTACTGCAAAACACATCATTTAACTCATCAGTGGAAATCATGCCACACCTGTTGTCCAAAAAAGGCAGACACTCAATATTGGCTAAATAAAGGTTGTTGTTCTACATAGTAACAATTGAATTTGTATGTGCCATGGTTTATCACCCTCCTGTGTTTGCAGCCAAAGCAAAAAAAGAAATACTGGACACAGGTGTGTCCAGAGAAAAATATTACAGGTATTGTGGTATTTTCTTTCTACCCCCACAACCCTTTTCCATATGACCTTCCAATTTATCATAGGTTGGCTCATTGTGCTATTGAGTTTTATATAAGCTACCTGTCATTCCTTACTCTTTCCCTTAACTACCAGAGACGTGTTTTCCCATGGAATGTGCTTACTGCAATAGACTTTTATTGTCAATATTTTCATAAACAAAATTCAACTAATTCATTAATTTCTATGTTTTATCAAAAATACTTAACTAGAAAATGTTTAACACATCCTAGAATGCAACACTAAGGACCAGTAAGAGAGGAAGCTGAGGTGGAGGATGTTTTGCTTTTACTTTTTAATGATAATAATATAAACTGAAGTGTTCTTACTCAAGGCGTAACATGAAAATACAAAAAAATCATTTCAGGTGAACATAAATTCTGCTTGAATTGTAAATGACCCTTCTAGCAGAAATTAGATTAAGGCAGAAGCTTAAGTTCTCTTCTGTACACCTACTCTTCTTTAGGGTATTTTTCAGAATCTGGCAAACAAATTTAGACCTGAACTGTAGAAAATCTATGATTTCTAATGCTCTTCTCACAAAACTTCATGTACTCTATGTTTAAGATATTTAAGTTAGTTTCTTTATTTTGGGATCATTTGGGGATTGTGTTGATGGAATAATTTGATGTATTAACTGTCTTCAAAAGGTTATTTTTAATAATAGATTGAAAAATGCAGGGATCTGGGTTTGCTGCTTCCCCCTTTCCTCCCTCATAGCCACTGGTAGATATTTACTTATGCAGTGATGTGGGATAAACAGTCCTTCAATATATGAACACTTCAATTTGTGAAACAGAAGCTCAGAAAAAACAGGATACAATCTACTGAAAGAGGATGGCTAGGGGAGTAGGGGAGAAGAATATTTAGCTATTTTAGCTTTTAAAACCTTTCAATCAGATCGTTTAAATCCCAGATTCAAGTGGCTTTCTCATTCACAAAGTGCAGTCCAATAGCTGACTTTCTTTGAAATTGAAAACAGTGTCAGGACCTGTGTCTGTTAGGGCAGTGTAAATTTGGAACTCCATCACCTGCAAAGTAGTTAAAATCATATACATTGGTGATTAGAAATTGGCCTGTAATTTGCTTTAATTCCTTAACTATTTCAAGACAGAGATAAACCTCCTCCATATCAGTCAATTACTTGCTATCACCAGTGTTACAGCTATGTCAGACTCACTGATCACATTCTTCCTGATTGCTTCCCTCTTCCTACAGAGATAACTGTTTACAATAAAGACAAAACAACATATGATCTTTCACCTGCCTGGAAAATTTAAGGAGAAAATTATCACAGCAATTCTGTACCATTTGCTACTCAGAAAAATAAAGCTTCTTAACCAAAGGCAGATAAGAACTTGGTTTGATCTGTGGGAATGTGAACAATTTCCAAAGAAATTAAGGAATTGTCCATAATGAGTAGAGGACAAGGAAATTAATAGTAGAAAGTATATTTTATAGAACAGTTAAATCCCGCATGATTTTTAACCAAACAATTTAGTAGTTCTCTAATTATATTTTAAGGGTTATCTAAATGCCAGGAAATTACAACTCTACAGAAACAGAATAAAAACTCAGTGTAATTAATGTTTGAAGTAGCTGCTAATTTGTCCATTTATTTGCAGCTCATGCAAGTTCATAATAGAGTTTGTCAGACTAAACTGTTCAGATATGCAGTCCTTGTGCTAGCAGTTATTAAAACAAACAACACATTTATACTACATCTTTCAATCTGCTCAAGCTGAGCAAAAGCACATTTGAAGCTCTGAGACTCACACCCAGTGTCCACTTTAAATAGAAAAATCTCATTGATTGTGTGAAACTCGGGTCTCATTTTTGTCCATCGATCCCCTTGGTGACCTTCTACAGCATCAAAGCCCAGAGCGAACCCAATCTGACCCCGACTTTATGTGCATTATTATATTGAGAGACAGGAGCTACTTACAGTCCATGCCATTGTCTCCGTAGATATGTAATAAAGTATTCTAGAACTGCTCCTGCAGAGAACACTTCATGCACTCGGCATTTCCTTTTCTCTGTCTCTGTCTCTCTCTCTCTCCCCTCCAATCTTAAAATTCTTCTCTTTGCTGTGCTGAATGTTTTTTGTTTTTCTTTTTCCCCCTCCAGTGGACAGCTCAAATGAGCAACTTCAGACTTTGACTAATACTCACATAACTCTCAGTAAACAACATCCTTCACACAGATCTATAACTAATAATAATGCTCTTTATTAAGCTCTCCTGTGAAACAATATGTCTAATAAAAGCTGCTCTCCATGCTGTTTTAATTATAATAAATCACCTTCATTATGATGCATACTTCAATATAACATGCCTAATGCTTAGCTACCTGGGATACTACAATAATGAGGACAGAGAGTAGATACATCTTGAAGAAAGTTATTTACACACACTGAAAAATTCTACAGTACCGTACTGCTTTGCAACATGAATTTCAACAACTTTTATCTTACCTTACTGTTCATAACATCCCAGCTGAGAAGAACCACCCCCCCTGAAAAATGCTGTTTACACAAATAACAGGACCTTGAATACATCCACTAGCATGGGAAAATAAGTCCTTGCAGTGCAATCATTTCTCTATAAATGTATAAAAGTATTTTACCACCCTGTGCAACAAATCAGTGATGAGACTATAGGCTGTTGTGTGCCAGTACCTAGGGATTTCATGTCAAAGTCAACTTCCTTGGCAATCCCTAGAGAACTGCGCTGTGCACATTCTCATGAAAGGTGTGAAAATCTGATTTTCTAAAATGGATCAGTAATTCTCTATGAAGGGGAAAAGGATCAATAAATCTTTGCTAAGTAGATTGTAAAGGAAAAATTATTCTTTCAGTGACAGTACATTAGGATCCTCCAAACAATCTCAATAAACTAAAGACATAGCATTTCTCCAGCAGCTACTTTTGACTTCTGATATATTTTTGTAATCTCTGATCATTCTGCAATGCACATACATTTATATTTGCTAAGCAATGTTCCATGTTGATGTTGATTTATGAGTGTATGCCCTTATAATGCTCGGCTGTGAGTAGAAGAAGAAAATTATTAGCTGCTTGTAACCTGATAGATGTGATACGAGGAAATGTCATTACAACTGTGAACACATATATGTTTGTTACTATATCTCTCTGTACCTACACAAATATTCTGTACTCTCTATGTATATATCTACACACACACACTAATATTTACTACATTGTGTGTATCTATGTGATTTTTTTTTTTCTGTACATGTGCCTGTATAGGTACATTTTCAGGCACTGAGAGTTAATTATAACATATATTGCAACTGTAACTCTACTAGGTGTTTCAGAGACCTGAAAGGTGTCCATCCAGTTACTGCAGTAGCACATGCCATCTGGCATTTACACTATGAAATCGTATAGTCATGTTGTACTTAAACATGTGATTTTTACATAGAAGCAAAAGCATCATTTGCCTGAAGACAGCATGATAATACAGTTTACAGGGAGCAGTCAAAATATATTGCCAAGTCAGAAGTGGTCTATGCACGCAAGCAGAAGAATTCATTTGTCCTTTTTACACAATCTCTTTTTCCTGCTGCAGAGAGTAAGAGGATCCTGCCAGAAGTGTCTGTAGTGTTGTTTCTGCAGCAGTGGTAATATGCACAGTGTGGGCACTTAAATGTCCATTCCAATTCTAAATGCCAGTGTCAGTATGAAACTTAACATGCTGGGTTGCATTTCTATTCCTGGCACTCCCAGCACACAAGTATTCTGGGTGGTAATCTTTGAGGGGATGCATGCTGGGGAAAGGAAAAATGAGCACTTTGTCCCTCTCCCTAATGCTGCGAAACCTGAAAGGAGAGGAGGCAGCTTCTGCTGCCCAGAGAAATCTGTAGTCTGGAGACCAGGCTCTCTCTTGCAAGTCGGTTTTGGTACAAATGCAGAAAATCAAGTCTTAAAAACCAGAATAACATGAGAAACTAAATATGATAGGAAGGCGCAGGCAGGAAAAAATTTGAGTTCAGCACTCTGAAACTGCCTCATGTTTGACAGAGCACCCCCAAAAGACAGGACATTTCAAGCCTATGTGCAGTTCTGAATACTTTAAGATGCTGAACTCTAACAAACCTAGTGATATCCTGAAAACCAATACACCTCAATAAGCTTCTCTGGCGTTTTTCAGATGGTGGAATGATGGCAGAAGCCATTAATTTTATAGCCAGAAGACCCAATGCTTTATATACTTCCATAGTTCAAGAAATCTGCTTGCCCAATTTCCTAAATCCTTTAAGCTTCTCTTTTGTTTTTTTTGTTGGAATTGTTTTGTTCTTATAAACAGGGCAACATAAACAAGAATTGAGAACAGGTCCTGGTTCCCTAGGTCCTAGCTGAGCAGAAGATATCAGAACCTGTTTAAACAGGCTCAACAATGGCATTGTTTCATAGGAGAACATAGTTAAAAGTTGTCTTCCCCCCACCCCACCCTCCATTATCTCTACTATCCTTGAGTCCACCAGAACAAATGAGACTGGAGTAAGCAGACTTACAGAGACAAAAATACATAAAGGAGGGCAACAAATGCAAAATAAGCGATTCCCAGTAAAGTCATCATATCATTGCCATGAGGGATGAAAGGACAAAATTAAGTCGTATTGGACTGACAAATCTCATTTTTACCTCATTTTCACACCATGGTAAAGTACCATTTGCTGCAACTTCTCCTCAAACCTATGTTTTTTGGACCATTTCAGTGGAGCATCTCAAAGCACTCGGCAAGTTCAGATGATGAAGCTTCACAACACTTCCTTGCTGCATGTCAAAGAAAAAAAATAAGCCCCGTACATGTACATATACATGTGAACACACACAGGGGTATCACAGGGAGGCAGCATCAACATTTTAAAGCTGGGTGTCTTATCTGCTCTAGTCTGAACATTTGACCTAGGTGAAAACCATGCAGGATCCATGCAGGATCAGTCCAATTAGTCCTTCCCTCACATTGTGAGCTCATGGAAACACTAGAAAGTCAGAAAAGACATAGCTAGTCAGTGGCAGTCCATGGACAGTATCCATCAAAGAGGAAATCTGACCCATACAGATACAAAAAATACTATACATGCTCTCTTCTATCACAGAAACCCCAAACAATTTTTGGGTATCTCGGAGAAATATGCAATTGTCTTCTTTTACCATATGTTTTGAAAAAAGATACCTTAATTGAAACAAAACCATGGAATATTCTATCTCCCTGCAACATCACAAGTAAGAAACAAAAAATGTCAAGGGCTTAATACTACTTGCAAAGAAACATAGTGGTGCCCCATCCGTAAAAGGAGAATGTGTCTTGCTCAGGCCAGAGGTCACGATCCGCAACACCAGGTTTTATATGATACCGAATAAATCCCATTCTTTCCTATACCATTATGTATCTTGCATTACATTTCTGAGGACAACCCCCTCCTGAAGTCATAGTTCAGGCTTGTGTTCAGCAATCAACTAACCCAGATTAGCACAAATCATCTGGTTTAGTATGCAAACATTTGTTCAGACCCTTCTCTAACCTGCCCATCCAGCATTTCTAGGTGTTTGGCTTCCTCTGTTAGTTACATAAAGGTTGCTTTCTTTTGTTTTGTTCAGTGACATGATTTTTCTGGACTGCAGGTAATATCATTTGCTTAGGAAAAATACAACCAAAAAACCAACCAACCAACCAAAAATGCAAAAAAAAAACAAAAACAAAAACAAAAACAAAAACAAATAAACAAACAAGCAAACCAACTTCTTATTCTTTCCTAATGTTTTCTAATATCACAGATTAGGAGAACATTAAATTTAGGATTAAATACTATATCTGAAATTTGATGATAGTTTCCTCACAGAGGAAACAACGCTTCCAGCTCACTGTCTGCTTACCTAAGCTGGATTTATTGTTGCTGGATGAGCTATTTGGGTCAGGAAAGGGATGAATAAATTTTTGGTTGGTTGGTTGGTCTGGTTTGCTTTGTTTCTCATCTCCTTTATTTTTCTCGTATTCAGACATTAATTCAAAATCCCTGTGCCTGCTCCTGGAATGGACCCTGCCCACAGTTTTCTGCATGTTTCCGTGATTACAGCCAAGACAAATCATTGGTGTCTATATTCACCCATTTGAAACTGCCTATATATTCCTGACCTGCACTAAATAAAAACAGATGTTAAGTAGTATGGACATCTGTTTAGACATACTGGCTAAAATACCTAAATACCAAAGGACACATACACCTTCAAAGACCAATGCTTGTAATTTGCATAAAAGACCAAATCCTGCATCCACCAATATATAAAATTCTCATCATTTTCAAAGAGGGGAGACCCCATTCAGGAAATCCAGATGGGCATTCATCAAGGAGAGGCCCATGAAAACTTTGCATCTGAAGCCCAGGCTTTTTTTATATGATCAAATACCCAGAACAAATTACACCAGTGATGCAATACAATAAAATTAACCTTATCCTGTGCACCTTCTGGTGTCTTTTTCAGAATACTGAAAAGTTTCTTCCAACTTTTAACATTTTTAACATTCTTCCAACTTCTAACATTTTAAAGCAGTATTTTTGACTCATTGACCCAAACAAATTATGTTAGAGATTCATTATCTGAATTATACTTTCCAAACCCTTATATGAATATTATTTGCACACATATGTGCAAAATGTGCAACAAGTGGAAAATTCCAGAATATAATTCTATAACATACTCTTACAAAATTTCAAAAAGAAGCTCTTCTATGTCACAAGCTAAAAATTGCACTTGTATTCAAAGGCATATTACTCTCAAACAACTAGACAACAAAAATTTTCAAATTCAATTATGGAGCAGCCCTGTAGAAAAGGCTGAAACTTACTTCCCCTCTTAATGCCATAAAATTTCACCTAATTTCACAAAGAAACACAGCTCATCACAAAGCTTTTTCTGAGAAGATTAAAAGGATAAAAAAGGTTTTTTAAAATTAACCTATTCTAACCTGTTTTTTCTGCCTTGTAGAAAAACAATTACCCAGAGGGACCCTGACAGGATGGAGAAATGGTCTGACTCATGAAGTTCAACAAGGAGAAGTGCAAAGTCCTGCACCTGGGAAGCAGCAATTCTGTGCACCAGTGTATGCTGGTGGCCAGTCAGCTGGAAAGTAAGTTGGCAGAAAAGGACCTGGAGTTTTGGTGGACACCAAGATGAATGTAAGCAAGCAAGGTCTCCTTGCAGTAAAGAAGGCAGAGTCAGGCACTTTTCAGTAGGGCCCAGAGACTAGGCAAGAAGCAGGCACTGAAATACAGGAGGTTCCCTCTCAACATCAGGAAATAGTTTTTCAATGACCAAGTGCTGGCACAGGTTGCTCAGAGAAGCTATGCAGCCTCTTTCCTTGGAGATATTCAGCAGCCATCTAGTCCTAGGCAACCAGGTCTAGGTGGTCCTGCTTGACCAGGAGGTATGGACTAGATGACCTCCAGAAGCCCCTTCCAGCCAAAGCCCCTCTGATTTTGTGAATTTTTAATATTTTTCTTCCCCATTGGACAGAAGCAAGGGAAGGAAAGAACAGTTAAAAGAACCACCTTTACAATATAAAGTCTAGTAAAGAACATTTACTTTGTTTTGTTGGACTTCAGGTTTCCCTATGCCTTAGCTAACAGAAGAGGATACTAAAAATGCTGCATGGTGGATTCAAAAAGGGCAACAGATGAGGAAAATAAGCCTCACACAGCTGAGCTGTGTTTAGGAGGACACAGAAGGAAGAACAGAGGAAAAGAGAGGACCTGTCTTGAAGTGAACTAATTTCAGCTGTGAGCACAGTGAAGAAGAATAAGAATGGAAAAATACCATTTCCATGTTCTTTCAATATACATTTTCCAAACTGACGTCTTGAAATCTGAAGGACAAAATCTGCTTTGGATGGCCTAGTAAGCCTTCCATTCTTTCATTCATAATAAAGAGAAAATTAAAATTACCAAACAGTTTACAATGCAGTGTTACTGTCACCCCAAAACACTGCAGTAATTTCTGTAAATGTGAAGAACAACTTTGGGGTGAAGAATCTGGGAAAGAGACTTAGGTCTGGCAATTCTGGCAATTCTGCACAGTTAAATTGCACAGTCACTTGTTTATATCATCCTCAGGATTGATCAACTAACCATTAACATAGTAAACCAGTAAATAAACCAAGAAAATGTCATAATAATGAAGCCCATGTACGCTTTCAGAACCATATACCTGGGTCATTTTAAGTGGATACAGTTCAGCCTTCTCTCAGCTGCTTACACAGCTGATCTGGTTTAGAAATACCAGAAATGTGAAAATTTAAGAAATAGCACAGGAGGCTATAAACACCTTTAAAAATCCCGTGGAATTACAGATTGCAGTGCATTTTTGCAAAGCAGGTCACAGCACTGTAAAGCGCAAAAGCTATTCTTAGTAATTTCAGTAGACTTCTGCATGAACGGGCTTAAATCTGTTGTGGACTGCATGTGAACACCTAGGTCATGATCCAGGTCATTGACATAAGTAGAAGCAAGTTTACTGCTCCCTGTATGCAGATTTGGACAGCATCCTTAGGATTTTTTGACAAGAAGTTACATTCTTATTTTAGTAAAAACACTATCAGAGCTTCCACAATACTTCATTGTAAGCTAACTTGCTAGTCACATTTATGGAAGGCGAAGATGATGGTAAATTAATACCATATTCATAAGTATTTTATACAGGAAGTCACCATCTTTGTCTTGTTCAGTTGATTATCCAAATTATCTTCAAAATACAGAAAGAGTTACCTAATCCCTTCTTTCCCCATCTCCCTTTATTTCTTCCCTACTCTTCTAGCATTATAACCAAAAGGTTCAGAAAGTGTTTACAAGTATGTCACCAGCTCTACCTTCCCTGCCAAAAAGCCACCGAAGACCTTTGTGGTAAAGATGAAGAATTTCAAGAGCCATGACTGAGGAAGAGCAAGAAGTTGGTGAGAGAAAGTCTTTATGGGAAGACAAGGAAACCACTTTTGCAGCTGGCTCTCTAAGAAGAAAGCTTTGCCCTACCAAGGCCATCCATGACAACTTGGTGACCCTACTGAGGTGCAGTCCTAGTTGTAACAAAATAAGCATGGTGTGCATTTAAAATAGGAATGGGATTGGTGATAAACTCTTTTTCCCTTAGCCACCTTGCATACAACCACTGCATTAGAGCAAGATACTCAAGAACAAGCAGAGGATGAAAGAGTAGGACTTTTTTCAAACACTAAAAAGAACGTATAGATTGTTGGAAATTGTTTCTCTGTTAAGATTTTTCTTTCCTCCTCTTTCTTCTGTGAGTAGCAGCATGGAAAAATCAGAAAACAAAGGTGTTTATAAACCATACTGAAACAGATCAAGGGTATTTTATTGACCAAGCAAAGCAGGCAGATCACATAAAAAGGGAACTGCATGTTTTAAAATATTTTTAGAAAGGGAAAAAGTTATGTAATGCTGGTGCTATCAGCCCTGCAGTTCATGCAAGTATCTTTAAAAGGCAGGGAATGTGTAACGAGAATGGTCTTTGCAGAGCAAAGCAGCATCACAACACACCTCCAGATTACTTCATGCACAACGTTGACAAGTCTTTTAAATATTTAGCGCTGTGTTCTACTCTAATTCTACACATGGGACTCCCATTAATGTCAGTGGGTGTTTCACATGAAGTGCAAGAACAGAAACAGCCCTTGGCATCTTTTAGTGTTAAAGAAAAAAGATTTCAATAAGTTTACTTAATCCATCGAACTGGCAGACTCTAGCATTAGCTCCTGTGATAGTGCTGTCAATGCTTGGTCAAGCCTAAAAAACCTTCAAGCTTAAGCAAGTCTTGACACAGCAGAGAAGCAGAAGCTCAAGATGGCCAACAGTAGGAAGTAAATAAACTTTTAAAAGCAAAGAGAATAAAGGATTAAAGGATAAAGAAAATTATTTTTTCCCCTTTATATCAACTTTTTCCAAAGACATATATGTTTCAGAAAAAGAAACCCAAAGCTTGGCAGGCTGGGTGGAAAAAGAAAAGAAGATACAAGTTGGAGGCTGGGGGGAGTGGGAAGTAGGATGTAGCTGCTAATCCTACTAAGGCAGTTTTGCAATATTGACTCTAGTGTATTGGGGCCATACAAACTTTTTGACCATGCACTAACTGGTTTTCTTGATAGCCTGGAGTCACTGGACTTAAAGGTCTCAGTATATGTCTTAAGTCCATGGGAAGAGTGGATTTGTGCCCAATAGAGTGTTTCGCTGTCAGACACCCAAGTCAGAGCTTATCAATTGGTGTCTGCAAGGGTGGCAAGCATAAAACAACTCTAATAATGCCTTCCCTTCCATTGCTCTACTACCCCCACATTCACAATGAGAATAGCCTCTTAACCATGGGTCCCTGTCGCATTTTTAATTTTGATTTTTTATTTAGAGATCACAGAAGCCCCATGCACTTGTTAGCCTAGGTTTTTGAATGACTGGTGGCTACCATTTTGGATGAAATGTCCTTGACTGGGGTGTTAGCCCTCACAACAGTTGCAAGCAACCTAGTTAAATCTGAAAGCTGGTAGAGCCAAATCTAAAATATAAGGTCCTCTTCTCATTGGCATATTTAGTATCCATCTGGTTCAATTATAACTCAGGGCTACACTGTGGAATTTCTGTAATGGAGAAACTGACATAGGTACATGGTCTGGCTGACAATGTAGTTAGACAAGCTTGTTGAAATCATTTAAGATTTATAGGATACATGTCGTTAGTGTTTTGACCTTGGTACAGGAAAGATTTGAGGCAATTTAAATTATATTACCATCACACAAAGCAGACAATTTGAAGAAAGCAATAGGGTAGAGGTACAGATAGTTGTTGGACAGTGATATGCAAGCTTTTTGTCTCCCCTGGAAAAACTGATATATTGTATTTATTGTAGTAAAAGCATCTAAGCACAAACAGCATTTCAAGACCAAGTTAAAAATATTACAGAAAGATGAGCCCTACAGCTAACTGTATCTAACAAGTCTGTTCTCCATTTGCCTCTTTCTTCTAATTCTGTATATGGCTGACTTACTTGAACCTATCAGTTCAGCACATGAGCAGTAACAAAGCATAGCAATTCTCATGTTCCACTCCTTCTTTGTTCAGTTGCTCTTTGGGATGAGCTCCCTCTTACTCACCACTGTCTGTCTTCCCTGTGTAGTTACATCAATCTCTCCTTGGACTGTTAGTGAGGAAAAGCAATTGTCCAGAAACAGAAGTCTACATGTAGCTCTGGATAGGGCAGTTTCCCAATGGTCATTATAATCAATGGAGTCTCTTTCACTGACTTCTGTAAGAGGCAGATCAAAGCAAGACCCTTTCTTTAAGGTCCTTGTGAACAAATTTCACCTGAAAATGACAGAATGCTTCCTGCCAGGAAATCTACAGAGAATTCAGGCAGAACTCTGTTTCCAGTTTCACAACAAACTTAGATTAAGTGAATTGCCTTCTGTAGTTTTCTGGTGTCAATTCCAATTATGGCTAATGCTGTGTAAAACCCTAGGCTTAAAAAGCTACATCAAGAAAAGTAAGGTGAAGGTTAGAATGCATGTGGGAAGCAACCGTGATTTTGGGTTGAATCCCTTTTGGGGTAGAGATTCTGAATGCTATTTTTGTTTACAGTTCAGGGAGGGTGAAAAGGTTACACTGAAAGTGGTAGGAAGAAGTCTTCATAAGAGGCAGAGGAACAGTAGAATATATAAAATCGTTTTAAAGTCACCCTTAACTACTTCCTCAGTAATCCACCAAAAAGACTTATCGAAGCAGAAGTTAATTCACATTCTCTGAATTTCATGTAGGAATTGAGCATCCATTTCAGCTTCAATAGCCTCTGCTTGAACAGACCTTATATTTACAAAGTGGCACTGTAATGAATTCCTAACCAGTACCAATGTTATGAGAACCAACGCAATTTAAGAATACAAATCCACACTAGTAGATGGCAAATTATTTGGACCACTGAGGACTCATTATTAAAACAACCCTCCTCCCTGCTTTCAGTGGTCCAATGGAACAATTTCCAAAAGGAAAGCCTAATAATGGAAAGAAACTTTTCATCATTGCTCAGCAGCCATGGTAGATCACAGCAGAAGAGTCTGATCTAGCTACATTTCTGTCAGATATAAGCTTCTTAAACCAAATTGAAGTTTATCCTTCTCTAGATTCAACCAAATCCTCTGAGAAAAAAAAAAAAATCAATTATCTAATTAAATCATCATCTTGCATATATAAATTAAGTGTATATAGTCTTTATAAATAGGATTCCTAGTAGTACATTTGAATCATAACGTGTACTTTTGCAACATCCCCATGGAGTTAATTTTAAAAATGAATGAATGAAAGAATGCCACTAAGACTACAAGAATGTCTCACACACACCTCTACACTGGCTTATCTAGTTTTAATGTCTAGGACTTACACAGTTGCAAACTACAGCCTCTTAAATGACATCTATTGTTCCCTGCATGAAATTTGGTGAAATAAATGCTGAAGTATGAAATCCATTAGTGCCATATATACTATACACTGCATTTGCAAAGACTTAGTTCAGGGGGGATGGAAATTCCTCTCCACAGATAAATACAGCTTTCAAAGGGTTTTATTATTATTATTATTATTTTCTTCCAACAAAATATCTATTTTTTTGGAACATCTCTATCTGCTGGTATTCTGAAACTCAATGAAATACCTCAAGGCAAGTACTTGCTCACTATTTCCTGTTGAAGCAGCACAAAAATGTTCTTTGTGTTATTGGAAGCAAGCAGCAAAGATGGCAACAACACAGGGGTGGCTTCACTTCCTTGGGGGAAGAGAAATTCCAACATATATTTAGTATATATTTGTATGCTGTATAATTAAAAATGTATCCCTAAGAGACCAACAGGTACTGATAAGTACTTGTTATTGAAAAGGGCACATAAAACAAGAGGAGTATGCTTGAAAGTGCAGTGGAGCAGAATCAGAGGTGAGATCCTGCCAATAGGCTCCCAAGAAAACCACTGAATAGCCAGCTCCAAACTAGGTCTGCAGTCCTGTAGTTTTTGCTCAGTTTAGCTTCCTATAGACTCTAGTGACTGAAGAGCATGTGCAAACCAAACCAAATAGTAAGACAGTCTATAGTGAATTCTGGTTTTCAGTGTTCTTTTCCAATAAGTCTGGAAACCAATTGTGCCACCATCTGCCATGGAAAAATGCCGTCCTGGGTTCATGCCACTCCTGGAAACTGGATGAATGCTTATTTGGATGAGAATAGCTTCCTTTTGCAATGTTTCATTTGCTGTGATCTCAATCCAAGAGAGAATCAGGCCAATTATATTGAGTGCAAGCTCATTACAAAGAAGCATCATGTGCTTTAAAGAAAATAAAGTATTTTTCATGTATCTATGAATGAACTATCTTGCCTTTGAAGGAAAATTCAAGTACAGTGGAAAAAAGTGGTTTAAATAAAGATATACTCTCATTTGCAGTCTCTAAAACTGTGGTTACCTATTTTCCCTTTCATGAAATAAACTGGTATTCCTCTAAAGTCAATTTGCAAGAGTCTCAGCTTATAAAAAACCCCAGCCAACCTCCCCCTCCCACAAAATCATTCAAAGAAAACCCATTTGGACAAAAGGCCCAGTTTCCCTACTGCTTTGTGCTAGAGTGGAAAAAAACTGTTGTCTGCTACATTAGTGAGAAATAACAACTTCAGAGAGTCAGACACATGCCGAAATGTTTCAGTTGAAATCAAACTCTGAGAAATTTTTTAAATGTTTTCAACACATCAGCATGAAGCATCGACCTAGTTGGAATCACTTAGATCTAAAGCAAATGCACTGATTGTTTTCACAGCATGCTTTTCTTCTTCAAGCTGCAACAGGCAGACTGGCAACTGCTGTTCGGAAAGGTTTTCAGCCCCCTGCCTTGGACTACTGTAGCCTATGACACGATCAATAGCCGGGTTAGAAGGCAGAGGGAGCTAAGGAAAGATTATGAAAATGAGGTGAGTGACAGAATTGCCTTACAGGATTTGTTCTCTCACTCACCTTGAGTCTTTTCTGCACAAACAAAGATGGACAAACATCCCAATTCTTTCTCTGAAAGGGGACAGAAATTGTGGGGAGACTATGAAGCGTGAGCACAGACAGCATTCTGCACTTTGGAACATTCTGCTCAACAGATAGGACAAGAAGATCTTGCCAGCGGATATCTTTTTCTTTGTCTGGGTGTGATGGAGATACCACTAAAGAAAACTTCTCTCTCGTTAATGAGTATAATTAGCATGCATGGTGAGAAAAAGTTCATGGTGAAATAAAATTTGAGCATTCTCCTTTAATCATTTCACCTCAGCCCTGCCTGTGCTATCTGCAGGCATCTCTGCTCCAGCTCTTCTGATAGCAACCATCATCTTTTGAACAAGCCCTGCTCCCTTTGAACTGGTGCATAATGGGAGAGCACTTCAGACACCAGTCTTGCTTAACATGCCACTGCACAGGACACTTTTGCTGCCATGTTATAGACACTTTAATGGCTTTCAGTTGTTCAGATACCATATTATTAAATAATTTTTATAGTAACCCTAACAATCTTAATACAGTGGCTCTCTTGTTAGAGACTTTGTGATAGAAAATGTGATTTTAAGTCCCCTACTGTGGTTGCCATGCTGTTCTCCTACTCTATCCCACCACCAGTTTATGAAGATACTTAGTTTGAACTTACTGCAGTAGTGTGAGAAAAGATGGAAGGAAACAGCTCAAAGGGAATAAGAGAATGCCTAGTTTATGCCACTGTCTGTTCTTTTCAGTTATGCACAGAAGAATCCCAAGAGAAAAGCGTATTTGGAAATTAATAGCATGCAGCAGACAGAATATTGTTGGTATCCAGTCCATCCACATTTATATTTTAATATGATAAAAATATAGGAAATGGACATGAATTTTGTACAGTTCTCTAAGTGCTCTACAACACAAGCAAACTATTAACTGTGGGTTACACAGGCTCAAGGTCAGTGTAACACTCCAACAAGGACAGGGCTCTCTAGACCCATGGCATGGACTGATGTAAGCACCACTATATAGCAATAATGGAATTAACTCCACTGCAGACCATTTGTTTACAAATGGTTATAGCATCATCATTTGTGCTGTGCCTACAAGTATGACTTTCTATAATTCTTCATGCTCAAAGACAAAACTCTCTCAGTTCAGATGCAGAAGAAAATACAAGCTACCAGCCACTAAAGGAGGAGTCCTCCAACAATCATTATCACATTTTAGCCTGGTTCCATCATCTCAAACATGATGTTAGCAGGAGCTAAAAAATTTGGACACTTTGCCCTCCTAGAGACCAGCATAGTGGAAGCAAACAGAAGAATGCATTGACGAGGACTTTTATTTTTTGTTTAAAACCTTTTAATAAAGCGAAGATAGGAGAGATGGCATGGGGAGCAGTAAGGGGCTGCATCAAGGAACCCACCAGTATGGGAAGGCACAGCTCCAGGGTGATCACAGCAAGCACCCTGCTGGCACCAGAGATGACTGGGCCAAGATCCAAGGGTGGCCATGTGGCACTACACAGGCAAACACAGGGTATCCTACAGCAGCCACATAACTGCAGCATGGGCTGGCAGATCTCCCCATCTTGTAGCACTGTAATCCCTCCTTTTCTTCTGCTATAACCCAGCAAAAAGCATTTCATCTGTCCCAACAGTACATCTTAGATCCACTTCCCAACAGCTTTGCTTAATAAAATGCACTCAGATGTCCCCCTTCCCAGACCTGGACACTATCTATTCCCACACTGTGGAGCTTCAGCTGCCCCAGCCTATATGCTATTCAGGTTGCCTGTTCACAAAATTAGTTACAGGAAAACACTCATGGTGAGGGCTTTTCTTTTGGCAAGGGAATTCCTTTGAGATGAGTCTGTCACTTGACAGTATCCTTCCTGATCAGACAATATGTTTGCTATTTGTGTCATACTGGCATCCAAGGTTTCAGTTAATCCCACCTCAGGACACAGCAGCAGGTCCTTACGTGTACTGAGTTGCTTGGGCTTTGGGCAGAGGGGACTGTCTTGTTTTTTGGTTCATCTTTGCAGCAACCACCTTTTAAACATATAATGTAACGTGGGCAATAGACTTGAACTGAACCTCTTGGTTAGGTGGATTTTTGTTAGGGTTTGAAGAACTTTGGGAACCAATATATAGTGTCAATACTGTAAAAATCACTGAGAACTTGTAATCACTATCAGTTGACAACTAAACAGGTAGGCATTTACTTCAGCTTTACCCTGCTAAGTACCAGACTTGAACACATCTCTCACAAAAAGGCATGAAATTTAACTCATTCACATGTGAAGGAAGACTACAAAGTCTACATGGACTGGGTCTTCCACTTAACCCTGCAAAGTGACATACAGAGGTATTTAATCAATGAGAAGACTCTTCTGCATAGCAATTAGTTTTGGCTTCAAAAACTAAACCCACCAATTTTCAGTTACTTCATTGCAGATGCAAGCTGGACCCTAACTTTTGCTTGTAGCTACACCATCAGAAATAACATGGCAAAATAGCAGATTTCTAACAGCTGCATTTTTGTCGTTTGTTGAAAACCCCCATGACATAGCAAGAAGATAGACACTAAAGATGTACACCAAAAAGTAACACCAGTGTGAGTAGCACTGGGGGGGAGTGAATGAAGGGAGGAAGACGGCCAAGCATCTTTCTCCACACAGCAGAAACATCACTTCCTCCTGTGGAACCTGGGTTGGAGGCATGCTTCCAATATGAGGTCACTTATACAGGCACAACTTTCATACGTATCTCATGGCGACTGATAGTGGGACTACTGCTCAGAGTCCCAGATGGATACTCTTTGATTTTCCGATGAGCTTCCATCTCCAACTCCTCTGGCATAGCACTGATGCTACATTGGTTCTCTAAGAAGCTCACAGCTTCTCTGGCTATTTAATGTGTGGCACTGGACAGCCAATGGAGAGCAAAGAGGGTAAGTGGTCAGAGCTATCTGCTCACATATCAGTACACCCAGGCCCTCTTTATGCTGGTAAATTTTTCATGGACAATATCTGGAAATGTAAAGAACAAAAAATGGAGAATTTTTTTTTAAACTTTTTACTGTGAAGTTTATCAAACCAAGTATTGTTTAGGGTTGGTAATTTTTAACTTGAAGAATTTTTATCTTTTTTGAAATTTGGTATTTGTTGCTGCTATATTATTACACACCCTAACAAGCCAAGGATCAGAAAAATCAACTCCTTTAATTTCACACTATAACTTTGCCTAAAAGAAGAGTAAAATACATTACAACAGCCATTGCTGATGGCTGATAAAAAAATCAACAACAAACCTACTCCAGATGTCATTATGTGTGTATACCAAAGAATTTCTTGCTGTGAAGAGCTACACAACCAAAACTTAGGACAAGCCAATAATTCTTAAGTCATTAGAGTCAGTTCCAGGCTCTACAAAGGAACATGATTTTGGGCATGCGGCTCTCAGCAAGTTGTGAAAATAATGGTCAAAAGGTGGTTCAGATGACATGACCAAACAAGAAACCCCCACTTACTAATCATTTCCTTGCATAGTCTGACAGTAATCACTATGAAGTTGTCCTGGCAACCCAAAATATTTTTGTATTCCATATCTATCTGGGCCCAAAATTGTTACTGTCTCTTTAAGACCCTACAGCTGAAAACAGAACCATGGGGCTGGGGATGCCAAGTCTCTTTTTAAAAGTTGGGGTCGTTCAGGCAGAACTCTCTTTCCTTTGTTCTTTCCCTTTTGTTCCTGCAGGGAGAGAACTGAGGCAGCCCAAGGCAGAGGTTCCCCTTCCTTTTTCTTTTGTTTCTCTCTGGCTTCTGGAGGGGGTTGCTTTCAGACAGGTTTCCAGGTGGCAATAGTAGCAACCTAAGAAGCTGCATTTCCCAATTCAAAGCAATTTCAGAGTGAATTTTGCAACACCTGTCCGTAGGGCAAAGTCGGAGTCGGTCAATGTTAGGACACCATTCTTCAGTGCTCAGGAGACTGTCTTCCTCGTCCTCATTGGAACAGGGATCTGCGACAGCAGCACCAACACCAATGGCTTGGAGGCTGCAGAGCTGACACCATCTGGAACCAGCCACCTGAGGTTCGCCAAGTTCTTCAGTTCCCAAGTTCCAGCCACCAGAACGTGTCAGCTGCCTTTGTTGATGGAGCTGCAACTGCCAGAGAGATTGAAGGGGCATTTGACTGAGTTTGGACTCCGAGTTTTCTTTGTGTTTTGTCCTTGTTCCATGCTGGTTGTTGTTTGGGGAAGAGGGAGTTTTTGTAAACAAGGTGTTTTGGTTTCTGTGTTGTTTGTTTTTCTCTTTATTCCCTCCCTCCACACATAGTTGGGAGAGGTGGGAAGCCTGCTGCCATCTTTCACTTTGTCTACTCACACACAATTGTCTGCTGAGGGTGCCATCTCAGGGGCGGGGATTGTTTGCCATTTTAGTTTTCTGTTTGTTCCTGGGGACTCTGAGAGATTAGCAATTTTGTAGCTAGTGATAATTTACTGTTACTTTTTGCCTGTTGCTGTTTCATTTTTCAGTAAACTCTTATTTTTTCATTTCTATCTACTCATATCCGTCTCTCTTTATTGGTGGAAACGGATTGGCTAAAACTAATGGGGAGGTAACCCATTTTAGAGTGTCTGCCTCTTAAATTGTATGAAACCAAGACAGATGTGATTATGTATTATTATGAAGTAATATTTGAGGGCAAAATTTCTGTAGACGTAGAAGCTTTTTTGCAAGATGCTTTTTCCTTCCCAATTGTTATTCAATTCACATAAGAATTACATGACTGTCAGTACTTGTTCTGTGAAAAATTCTAATTTCATGGTATTTTTAAAAACTTTTTTTTAGGAAAATGTATATCCTCACATACCAGATGATTCAGGGAAAAAAAACCAAGATAATACTTCATATGCAGAAAAAACCTCTTTTGCTTATTTTATAGAAATGAGCTGTGCTATTAGACATGTCCTCCTCCTCCTCTGATGGAGGACAGTTGGAGCATTTCCAACCCTCAGCCTTGGTACAATACTTAAAACACTTTTTTTTAGCAAGCCAAAATTGCAGGCTTTTTCAGATGCAATTTACAATTCATTTGTAAGAAATAACCTCCAGCAAGAACTTTAAAAAAAACTTTTTAAAGAAATTATTTGCTTTTAATTGCTATATAATGAAAGGCATAGTTCATATTTCTTTACTTAAGAGTTACTTACAAGAGTTTAGTAACACTTTCCAGTGTAGCTACCAGTACTTGCCTTCCTTTATTGCACTTAGAGAGAAAACAGGCTTTAGAGTGACTGCCTCAGACTTTGCCATTTAATTTTTTAAATGCTTAAGTCAGAGCAGGTGCGTGCCAAATGAGAAATTAAGCATCAAAAGACACACAGACAAATTTTAAAAGTCTAACCAGGAGGAAGAAACCCACTGTGGAATGCTCCCACACTGACCTCATTTACCCATTCAGAGGTTAGGCCATACTCCAGCAAAGTACTGCAGCATTCTCTGAACTTTAAGGGCATAGCTGACTTACAGAAAGGCTTTTCCCATACAAGCAGGGCTCAAAACTATTGTGACTAGAACATGACTGAAGCAGATACATGACAGTATATAATTTGAAGGTTGCTGCCACATTAATTGTTAAGAATCAGAGGGTCATTTCAAGAAAATGTGTATAGTGATACTAAAATATTACATAAAACATAAAAATGCTGTATTGAATATTGTCATGAATATTTAATTAACAAGTACCTTGTTTTGAAAGTTCCTGTTCGTCCTGAAGCAGTGAATGGTTGTAGCAAAATGTAGGTACTGCCATAAAGCAAAAGGAAGCAATAAAAATATATTCATCCTTGGAAAATGGGGTTCTTTAAACTACTGAGAGTGAGCATTTAGGTTTTGGAGCCGTTGGGGTTTTTTGACTTCCTTCATGGTATATTTGGTATTAGTCAATACACAGTTTTTGGAAGTTAGAAATTTTTCCTTAATCTCTGTTCATCAAGATCATTCAGAGCAGATTTGGAATTGTTCTGTCTCCAGCACAGACCTTCTGTACCCGTAACTACCATAAACTCTCTAAGTGATATCAGTTAATGAAAAAATCCCTGTTGACTTCAGTAAAGCCAGGACTTTCATCCTTTTTTCCACAGACATTTGTAAACAAGTGTAACAGGTTTCTAGCTTGACAATATAGTATAGTTGGATAATTGCCCTGTGTTTTATTCAAACAAGTAAGTTTCCATTATATCATTCCTTATGCAGCAAGATAGGATTTTCTCCTTCTACTTCTCTGCAGTCAATTCATATTTGTTATATAAACATTATTTCTACCAAGATAAAAACAGGAGAGCTTTGGAACAAGGGAGCACTCAGGT
Source organism: Dasyornis broadbenti (assembly GCA_013397935.1). Taxonomy (NCBI): domain Eukaryota; kingdom Metazoa; phylum Chordata; class Aves; order Passeriformes; family Dasyornithidae; genus Dasyornis; species Dasyornis broadbenti. The sequence continues at coordinate 182,027 of VZRN01004309.1, forward strand.
AAACATAAACAGTCTCTCATTAGCAAAGAAATTTTCTCAACTGCAGAGGCAGAACCCTGCTAAATTAGTGATTATTTCTTTACTGTGGGACATGTTCAAAGCACATTGAATCTTGCCACAAACTTCAATAGATTTTTTTTTTTTATTAGTCCTTAATTAGTATTTACACTTGGCCTGACTGTCTCATGATAAAGGTTTGTTTAGCAATATTGATTATGGCATGTTTAGCAACAGAATCAGAACTATGTCCTTGCATACATCCCGTGCTTTGAACAAGGTTCTGTATTAGTCAATGGGATTGTGGCATTCTACATTCTAGGACTGCCTTCCTTGGAACAGGACTGAAGTATGTGATTGCATACTCCTGGAAAAGCTGGCAGCCCATGGCTTGGACAGGTACACTCTTTGCTGGTTTAAGAACTGGCTGAAAAGCCAGGCCCAGAGAGTGGTGCCTCCAGTTGGTGGCCAGTCACTAGAGATATCCCCCAGCGATCTATGTTGGGCCTAGTCCTGTTTAAGATCTTTATTGATGATCTGGATGAAGGGATCAAGTCTACCACTGGCAAATTTGAAGATGGTACCAAGTTGGATGCGAATGTCAATCTGCTGGAGGGTAAAAGGGCTCTACAGAGGAATGTGAACAGGCTGGATAGATGGGCTGAATGCAATGATATGAGGTTTAGCAGACCAAATGCCAAGTTCTGCATTTTGGCCACAACAACCCCCCTGTTGGAGGCTAGGATTTTCCCTTTTGCTTTCTTTCTCTTGGGGAATTCTGTCCTATCTATTGCTAAGATACCCTGGCTATCAGCGCTTTAGAGAGACAAAAGATGTGGCCAGGGTGAGGGGAAGGAGAGCACCTGGCCACTGCTAGCTCTCTTGCTCTTGAGGAATCGAAGCAGGATGGTGCAACTGCCGTTTTCCTTTCAGTGCAACCGTGGGAGCCCAGCTCTGCACTGTCNGAGCCCAGCTCTGCACTGTCTTTTCTTCCTTGCTGGGTGACCCTTCGTTTGGGAAAGCAAGGCATTTTCCGTCCTCCTGGAGTGCGTGTCTGCCCAGCTGCATCCAGCAGCTGCGGAGGAGGAGCCTGGCTGTCACTGCTCCACGGCCACCCTCACCTGCCAGGACGCACTGCGGTTCCTGCCACTGCTGTGGAGTTTCTGCCACCTTTTGCTTGCTACCCTGATTGACCTAGCTCTGCCATCCAGCTTGCTGCTCTGAGGTTTCCTGCTGCAGCTGATCCTGCCATCCAGCCCATCCGCCATTGTCCATGTGAGAGAGGGAGCTGCGCTCGCGCCACAGCGCCCCCTGCAGGCGCCAGGGACTCATCGCCCCTGCCCTGCCTGCCTGAGAGCCAAACAGCGCCCCCTGCTGGCAGTGACCGTAACTGCAGTAAAGGGGAGGTGCCTGGCAGCCCAGAGAAAGCTGACACTGGGTTTCTGGTTTTGTTTGTTGTTGCTACTGTTGTTGTTGTTTGTTTGCCTTGTTATAAATACTAGTAAAGAACTGTTATTCCTTTTCCCATATATTTGCCTGAAAGCCCTTGATTTCAAAGTTATAATAATTCAGAGGGAAGGGGAGTCATATTCTCTATTCTAAGGAAGGGTCCCAACAGACACCTGTCTTTCAAACCAAGACACCCCCACAGCACTACAGGTTGGGGACAGAGTGGCTGGACAGTGGCCAGGCAGAAAGGGACTTGCGCTTACTGACTGATGGCAGACTGAACACAAGCCAGCAGTGTGTCCACATGGCCAAGAAGGCCAATGGCATCCTGGCCTGTATCGGGAATAATGTGGCCAGCAGGACTAGGGAAGTGATTTTTCCCCTGTACTCAGCACTGGTTAGGCCACACCTTGAGCACTGTGTTCAGTTCTGGCCCCCCAGTTTAGGAAGGATGTTGAGATCCCGGAACGTGTCCAGAGAAGGGCAATGAGGCTGGTGAAGGGTCTAGAACATAAGTCCTGTGAGGGGTGGCTGAGGGAGCTGGGGCTGCTTTGCCTGGAGGAGGCCCAGGGGAGACCTTATCACCCTCTGCATCTACCTGAAAGGAGGGTGTAGCCAGATGGGTGTCAAACTCTTCTCCCAGGCAACCAGCAACAGGACAAGAAGACACAGAATTAAACTGTGGCAGGGGAGGTTTAGGCTGGACATTAGGAAGAATTTCTTCACAAAAAGAGTGATTGGGCATTGGAATGGGCTGCCCAGGGAGGTGGTGGTGTCACCATCTCTGGAGGTGCTTAAGAAAAGACTGGATGTGGCACTTAGTGCCATGGTCTAGTTGACAAGATGGTGTTAGGTCATAAGTTGGGCTCAATGATCTCAAAAGTCTTTTCCATCCTCATTGATTCTGTGATTCCATGATTTTGTGAAGTGGGCTATTTTATCGGGTTTTGCTAGAAATCAGCAAATACATAACGAATGAATGCCCTGAACTCTGTCTCCTGATACTATTACCATCGCAAAGGGATAATACTGGAAAAACACCTGAAAGAGGACAATCTTCTAGACTGGAAACAGCCTTAGGTAGAAACATAAAAATATGGGAGAGATAGGTGTTTCAGAAGCTAAACACTGCCTCATGTTTGCAAGCACACATTAACATCTATGATCTATTCCATAAATGAGAAATACAGTGAGAAAGCAGCCTGCACACTTGCATCTACAGAGCTATATTTTTTCACCTTTTGGGCTATCAGAGGACAATGGAAGTCTCCCACAGAGCACTACTGATATCCTGCCCAAGCTCCATTGATGTAAACCTTTAAACTCCACTGGCAACACTTTCTTTACTGCCATATACCACGTAAAGTTGCTAGGCTCAACTGCGTATTTTTCCATTTCATCTTACAGGTAACTGAAGGGCTCAGAAATAGCAGAATGTTGCATTCGGAAAACACTTTAGAATATATAAGTATACTGAAGAGAGATTCATAGAATCAGGTAAGTTGTAAGATGGTCCCATCAGGACCATCAAGTCCAACCCCTGGCCCCGTAAAGAACAGCCCCAAGAGTCACACCATGTACCTGAGAGTGTTGTCCAAATGTTTCTTGAGATCTGTCAGGCTTGGTGCTGTGACCACTTCCCTGGGGACCCTGTTCCAGTGCCCAGCCACCCTCTAGGTGAAGAACCCTTTCCTGATATCTAACCTAAAATCCCTCTCACTCAGCTTCATGCCATTTCCTCAAGTCCTGTCACTGTTCATAAGGCTGAGGAGATCAGTACCTGCCCTTCCACTTCCTCTTGTGAGGATGTTGAAGAGCGCAGTGAGGTCTCCCCTCATTCTCCTCTTCTCGAGGCTGAACAGACCAAGTGATCTCAGCTGCTCTTCATACAGCTTCCTCTCACGGCCCTTCACCATTCTCATGGCCCTTTGTAGTGGGTTGGCACCAGCTGGATGCCAGGCACCCACCAAAGCCACTCTTTCACTGCCCTCTGCAACTGGACAGGGGAGAGAAAATATAATGAAGGGTTCATGAGTTGAGACAAGGACTGGGAAAGATCACTCACTAAATACCACCATGGGCAAAACGGGCTAGAATTAAAGATATTGAATTTATTAATTAGAAGATCAGAGCAGGATAACTGGAAGTAAAATAAAACCTTAAAAACACCTTTGCCCCATCCCTCCCTCCTTCCCGGCTCTTCCTCCTTCCCCAGCAGGGCAGGGAGACAGGGAATGGGGGTTAGTTCCCTTGTTTTTTCTGCTGCTCAGGCAGAGGAGTCACCCCCCTGCTCCAGCGTGGGATTCCTCCCATGGGAAATAGTTCTCCATTAACTTCTCCAACATGAGTTCATCCTGAGAATAGCAGCTCTCTGCGAACTGCTGCAATGTGAGCCCATCCCACAGGCAACAGTCCTCCCCAAACTGCTGCCGCATGGGTCACTCTTCCACAGGGCGCAGTTCTTCAAGGACAGGCTGCTCCAGGTGGGCTCCTCTCTCCACGGGCCTCCCACAGGGTCACAGCCTCCTCTCAGGCATCCACCTGCTCTGGCATGGCCTCTTCCACGGGCTGCCGATAGGTCTTTGCATCCCCTTGGACCTCCATGGGCTTCAGGGGCACAGCTGCTTCACCATGGTCTGCACCACAGCCTGCAGGGGAATCTGAGCTCCAGTGCCTGCAGCAATTCCTCTTCCTCCTTCTCCACTGACCTTGGCATCTGCAGAGTTGTTCTCCTCACATATTCTCACTCCACTCTTCTCTGGCTGCAATTACTTCTGCACAATAACTCTTATTTTTCTTTCCTCTTAAGTCTATTATCACAGAGGTGTTACCACCATCTCTAATTACCCCAGCCTTGATCAGCGGCACATCCATCTTTGGATCTCCTAGGGATTGGCTCTGACAGAGACGGAAGAAGCTTCTAGCAGCTTCTTATAGAAGCCACCCCTGTAGCCCACCCACAACCAAAGCTTGGCCATGCAAACCCAATACACCCTCCTCTGGATGCTCTCTAATAGCTTCATGTCTTTTTTATATTGTGGTGCCTGAAACTGTACTCAGCACTCAGGGTGAAACAGCAGTGGTGCAGATTCTTTAAGAGTGATGCAGACACACTGACATAACACTATTCAAGTATAAACCCCTTTGATGTAGAAGTCTTCTACAATTGGATAGCACTGTAGTAAGTCCAATGCACATTCTGTTGAGAAGAAAGCTTGTTAGCAATACTGTAATGCAATACTTGATTAACCACAGCAAAGGACAGACTCTCAAATTAATCCAGTTTTTGACTGTGATTTCATTTAGCCTGAAAGGAATGTTGTAGTATGAAGATGTAGTATGAAAGCTGAGGTTTGAGGATGGATCTGGTTTTCTCATCTTTTCAGCTTAAATGTCAAAACTTTCATCAGGCTGTTGGGAAAAATAACACAATATGAAAAAGATTAAACCCATACCCTTATATGCACTGGCAGAATAATTATTTCTTTGTTCCTCCTTTTAGAGCTTTCAAAGCTCTCCATTAATGTTCTATCTTTTCATCTGTTGTCTATCTTTCCTCTTTGAAGAAAAGTTTTCCACCTATCAAAAACCAGTTGGTTTGAGGAGGAGGGGCAGGGATTGTGGTGATGGTGGTGGTGGTGGTTCAGCCTTTAAACCATAATCCATGAGAAAGTCAGACACTACCAAAACTAAGAAAAATTAACCACACACTTTTTCCAAACTTGAACTACATACAGAACCACACAATTACAGAATTAAGTTTGGAAGGGAGCTCTGTAGATCATCTAGTCCAGCACTCTGCCAAGGCAGCTTACACATGAATGCATCCAGGTGGGAGGGAGACTCCACAATCTCCCTGGGCAGCCTGTTCCAGTGCTCTGCCACCCTCAATATAAAGAAGTTCTTCTTCATGTTGAGGTAGAACTTTTTGTGGTCTAGTTTATGGCCATCGCTCCTTGTCCTGCCACTGAGTACCATGGAAAAGAGTCTGGCACTATCCTCTTGGCAACCTCCTTTGAGATATTTCTGTGCATCAGGCGCAGCTCCCACAGTCTCTCCTTATAAGAGAGATGCTCCAGACCTCTAATTATCTTTGTGGCCCTCCACTGGACCTTCTCCTTGTCTTTCTTGTACTGAGCAGCCCAGAACTGGACACAGCACTCCAGATGTGGCCTTTCTAGGGAGAGTAGAGGGGGAGGATAACCTCCCTTGACATGCTGGCTACACTCTTCCTATACTTTTACATTCTGGAGAAGAGGCCATATCTTTTTCATGGGTCTTTGATATCTATTTCATAACTCTGATTTAGGAACCAACTCAGAAAGAAATCACAATCTTTTAACTATGATCAGCCAAAGATTTTCTGACATGGGACTGCAGCATAAAGTGACTCAGTTACACACACCTCAGATACTGATGTGAGCTTGGCTCCAAATCCTATTCTTAGCAGATCATTTGTGAGGAAAAAAGTATTATTTTAGTTAAACTTAATAAAATAATAATTATTCTTTTCTTTCTGGGAAAGAATGAAAGGGAGGGATGAAACCATGTAAGAGGGGGATAAAATATATACTTTATCCTCCTGTGCTTTATCCTTCTATGCTCATGCTGGAGACAGCAGCAGATAGACTAAGTGTCCAAGGTGGCATTCACCAAGCCGAATCTGATTCAAAGCAGAAAGATACTGACCAAGAAATAAACTGTCTTTTAGAAAATCAACTTCAAAGAAATCACTAAATCACATTGAAGGAGTGACTGATACCATGGCCGACAACACCTCTGCTAATAGAACAGTTCTGGATGTAAGTCACTTCTAGAGACAGCTTCATAGATGTGTTCTTGGTTTTGTAAACTTGATCTGAAATGTTGTGGGCCCCAATTTGCCAACAGACAATTCCCGTGCCAATCTACCTTCAGTTAAGGAATAAAAATGGAATTAAGGGGATTACCATTAATTGTACAACAGCTAAAAGCTTTGCAAAGTACTGATGCGGAACAGGAAGGTGACAATTGAGTCCTGGTTTTATGCTCATTTCAGTTCTTGCTGCACCACTACCACAAGCATGTTTTGCTGATGCCCTGTAAGATGCACGCCTGAACTTGTATCTGAGCAGATACTGAATGGATAAAGGTAAAGAGAAAGGATATAACATGGATGTAGTTTTATTGTCCTCAGTTTTCTTGTACACAACTCTTTCACACAGCTCTCTGCCACTGCCTAATCCTGGCTACTAGTCCTAATCCTTTGACCTTTCTGAGTCCTTATTACAATTAGTTCAATATATAAAACTGTAACAAACCTATTAGAGCAATAACTGAATTTTTCAACCTTACTGAAGCACCTCTTCTCTGTCAGGCTCTCTTTCCATGCTGCAGCTCCCACTTTCTTCTAATCCCACCTTTTTCAGAATCCCATGTTGGCAGTTACTGCTTGCCCTTTGCACATCACCGTGGTCTGTACTAGCTACCTATTCCCAGTTCTCCTTCAGCATGATAACATTCTCTTACTAATCATACATGAGATTATAGTTACAATTGTAAATAATGCTCAGGAGAAGATAAATAAGTTTCAGAAAATTATCCCCTCCTGTCAGAGAGAAAATTGGTGTAGTATAGGAATTAAAGTGACTTCAAGTTGCTGATAGTAGTAATTATATCTGTTCAAATGATAATCCAATGTTGTTTCTCTGTAGGAACCTGAAGCTTTTACTTTGCAGTAAAGGGACTGTATTGAACACTTAAAGAGAAAAAAAAGCACTTGGCTTTGCAATGTTTCCATTTTTAACATTGTAAATAACTAGTTGAGGTAGCGGAGAACCAAGAGCCAAGTATCACCTACTATAAGGCTTAATGTATCTACTTTGTGCAAAGACCAGTGTCTATATATATGCAAAAATCTAGATATCAGGCACTGTTCTAGAAAAACTACTGGGTAAGTTGATAGACGTTGTCTGTTGGAAATAGTAATGGCAAAATCTCTGGGAAATTTTTAATTCAAAATGAAAATTCAGCTGTGTCAGAACCTTTAATCCTACCATTCATATGAAAAAGGAATAAAAGTCTGTATGTTTCAGTCTGATGTTTCATAAGCAGGACAGTTTGAGTCCTTTAGTCAAAGTTACTTTTTTCTTTTAAAATTATCTCTTTTAAATCTTTTAAAATCATGAAAATACAAGCCCCCCTCCCCTTAAAACAGAATGAGACTTTTTTGGAATTTGGCCCAAAATAAATACATATATGTGTGTATATGTGTATGTATATACTCATACATAAATAAACTTCCTGCAATTTTTAGGGAGCAAAATGACAGTATATATCAACTCTAATATTGAGAAAGAAGTCACACTAAAGGAACCTAATCTGTGAAGTTGTTACATAAGCAATATAGTTATTTATGTAATTAAAGGGTCATTATTATATATATTTATAAGCAAAACAAATTATATTAATTATGTTGCTTAACAGTACAAATACTGTTTTCCACATTTTGTATGTGTAGCTTTATATATTTTAAAGAACTGAGACATTTTGCCAGTGAGATTTGCCAGCAGAAATTTCTGAGCAGCAAGGGAACCTGCCCCATGGGTTTTCTATTTCTGTCTTTATCCCTAACCAGGTCCAGACCCTTTTCCATTGCTCCTTTTGTCTTTCATTCCACACTCAGGGCAAGTCCTCTTCCCTATTGTCCCTTGTAGTTCCAAACCTCTCTTGGATCCACTCTTCCTTCAGGCTCCTACTTCTCCATCCCTTGCCACTCACTAGTCATGGCTGACTACTTTTGCATTCATTGTTTCAATTAATATCTTTTATCTTCCCTGGTTCTTGTCCTGTCTTCATTTGAATCATACCTTCTCCCCCCTCCATCCCCCCAGAAGATGGCCACTGAGTACCTAGAAAAGTAAAGGGTCCCTGGTGTCACCTCTGCCATTTCCGAAGAGAAGTGTAGTTAGAAGCTAGTCTTTCAAGGGGGACAGAAATAACCTGATACTCCTGAAAGAGGCAAGAAGATATGGGCTTAACTTGCTGCAATGAATAGGACAAAGATACTATGGATTTGATGCTCATGGAGTTTGGAATTGGATGGAATCTTTCAGGAAGCACTTAGGCAAATACCTGTCTGATGTGATTCAGATAATCTGATCCTGTCTGTGTGCAATTGATTTTCTGAGGCTCCTTTCACACTTTTTCTGTGAATTTTTAGGGGATGTAGCTGTTTAGAGTTCCAAGTAAACATGTGCCAACTACATTTCTCAAAGGCTTGGAATATAATCAAGCATGGGTATCTTGTCACAGGACACCTGAAGAGACATGTCAAGTCCAATGCTCCTACTCCCAATGCTCTTAATTATGATATACTTTTAAAATGGGCAAATCTACCCCACATTTCCCTATCTTCCTTGGGAACCACTGAAGTATTTTAGCAGAAATTGCCTTCAAAAGTGTTCAGGAAGAGTTAGCCAACCAGGTGGAAACACTAAGAGCAGCAGCAAAGGTCTTAAAATAGGAAATACTGGGCTACTTCAATTATAGAAGGTTCTACAAGCCCTGCCAATATTTTTCCCTTAGGCTCTCACAAAATGGGGAAGCAAAGAGAGAAATATCTCACAACTTCACAGAATCCCTTAAGCCTCCTATGTTCCCATTTAAAAGGGATTATGAAATAAAATGGAGTAGGAAGCTTCTCAAAATTTCAAAGGAAACTCTTGTATCGACCCCAAAATTGCAATTTTAATATTTTTTTCCCATGTCTGACTAAATTTTAAGATATTCCTCATTAGCATAACTGTGATTCTTTGCTTTGCTTTTTTCTCTTTGCTGTTTTTATTCACCTTTTAACCTGGAGTTGAAGAATGCAACTTCCAATAGGAAGTATAGAAAGAGGGAATTTAATTGACGTTATTTCCTGTGAATTTAATTTGTTTTCTTTTTCACTTATCCAGGTATATTAACTGAGTAATGCTCTGGGAAGATAGATCTTTGTCAAATGTCACAGCAAGCAACACTGCAGCCCACGGGGTAAAAATGAAGAAAAGAGAGAACTATATTAAGCCTTTTGTTTTAAGCATACTTATTTTAAAACCAAATTGATTGAGAAAGCAGCTCTGACTACCATGGTTTGAGTAGTGCTCACTTCCCTCCCTTTCATGTTTTCATCACTGCCAGCAAAGATATAGATGGAGGCCAATAAAACAGGATTTGGACCTTTCACCTCGTCTGTTAATGGATGTCTATTTGTAACTAAATAAGGCTTTCTCCTTCTTCTCTTCCTCCAGTCTGATTTCTGTCTATCTCTTTTTCATTTCCATCTGAAAAAAAATGGAAATTCTAGTCCATTTATTTGGACCCTATCTTATTTACATCAAGGTGGGTTTCTACCATTCATGGAAATATAAAAAGAACTTTGAAGTACACATAAATAAATTACTCTTACAACCCACTTCACAGCTGGTATGTCCTTCCAGATGGTATAAAGAGGTCTCAGTAAAAAGTAGCATTAGGCTACTATCTCCAGGGCCTGAGCTTCTCAAAAAAGAAAAGTAACCAAACATAAGCATTATAAAAATGAAAAAATAAGCAGCTATTTTTAATGAAATTTTTCTTTTCAGATGTCAATTTCAATCTTGTTTTTCCTAAATAAAGGGAAAATATTTGTGAATTTTTTACAGTTTTTCTTTCAGGACTGACTGGGAAAAAAAAGAAAAGACCAGTTTGGAGAGAGTGTAATTAGTATCAGACAGTATGGAGCACATGGTGTTTAATTTCAGTGTTCTCTTTTGTTTTCTGTGCCTTGTTTCTGGTTAGCTTAGGAATCACTAATTATTCAAACATTGTAAACTACACTGGTAAATTTGCTCATGTAAGAGTTTCTGAATTTGGCAGAACAAGCTTAAAGGCTGCTGGTGATCCTGTTTGTCCAAATGTAACACTGTTTAACTCCACAGATTTATTTCTGACGAATCGTGGTAAATATCAGCTAGAGACAAGATCTCCAAGAACATACCCTGAACATACTCATGTTAAACGTCTGTTTGAGGTTTAGTGTGCTTTTATTTAATTTTCCTAAGTAAATATGAGGCTATTTTGCAGATTTTTCTTAATTCAGAGTGTAACTGAAATTCACCTATATACCTTAATGTTTGTTGTATCAGAGATGAATGACATCATGATACCATAGAGGTAAAAAATTCTCAACACACTTGCCAGATTAAAAGCGCAGATCTTTGTGCAGTTCTTAATTCAATAAAATGCTGTGGTACTTCATGGTCAGAACGAAATACACCCTCAGCAGCATCTGTTTCTTCTGTGTCCTTCATGAGAGTCAAAGGGTACTTTACAATCCAATCCAATGCTGGATATAACCTTTTAAATAAATAAACCGTGGTTTAAGGATTTAGAAAGCACTAGATCAAAGAATGTAATCTTTGAGATCTAATAACTACAGTGATGGGTCTAGCATAAGGACATGAGCAGAATAGAACAAAGGTTTGCTGAATATCCACAGTGCCTCTTGGGTTAAAATTCATTACAGAGTCACTCTAAATCCCTAGTTAGGGGGCAATGCTAAATTTCTTTTCTTTCTAAAATCCAGCATGAACTTGAAAAATAAACAGAAAACAACATACTTAGGGGAAGAAACTCCAATCTTCAACTTCTTTTGTGTTGTTGTTTTACTCTTCAAAATCCAGGTCTTATTTTCCAAGCACCTGCCAATTTCAGTTTCAGCCTTCAGGTTTTTGGCTACACACCCCAATACACACACACACACACACACACGCAGATTTCTACTCTCCAGGATTAACTGAGTGGAGATGGAGAACTGGCTTATTTTTTTTTTTCCAGCAGTACATGTCTATATCCTGTTGCAACCAGAGGAGATACAAGCCTTTAGAACTACATTGTCTAATGCACAATGTGCTGCTTATGTGAGCTTTACCAAAAAGTTGTGGGGATACTTGTGGATGTGCTCAAATGGTTCCATGATCACCCTTTAAATAAGCAATAGCACTAAAACAAACAAACAGATAACTGTGTTCAGAGCTATTGCGAACGCTTCACATGCTGTTTTAGAGCACTAAAGTTTGTCATCTGTCAGGCTTTGAAATTGTAAGCCTTGCTCACCAACATGCACACAAAACATTTTCTTGCATATTTTGGTGACAAGCTGGAGCAAGTGCTGAATACTGCACCCAGACTTCTGGAAAAATCTTGTTATCTTTCTTTATTTCCCACCATGGGCATTACAACACACAAACCATCACTTCTGCCCACTGCTCAACCAGCATCTTGTCAAATCTAGCTGCAAGATTAAGCTTTCCCAATTCTGAATTCAATATTGCAACCCTAAGGACATAAGAATCAAGCTGGAACATTCTGGGTTTTGGAGTTGTTTTTTCCCTTTTAATGGACAAAATTGTTTCTGCTCCAAGATCACAGTTTGCCCTGACTATAATGATAAATCATCATGACTGACACTAAGCAAAATGAGTTTGATATTTTCTGCTTTATTTTTCCACATTAGAAGCCACTTTTATGTGGCCACAAGTTTCCGCTTTTCCTCCAAAAGATTAGGATTATACAAATCAGATATTATTTCTGCTTTGTATAATCCATTTGAAAAACGTGAAGCACATTTTTGTACAGAGAAAGGGATGGGTGCAGTGAAGGTAAGGTGAGATTTAATGGCCAGAAATCCTGCAATAACCATTTCTTTCCTATAGCAGCATAATTCTTCTTTATTCCAGATTATTTTATTTCATTGGAACAGCGTCCTGCCTAATGAAGCCGGGGGAAGTCCAGGACTCCAGACACACTGAACACTTGGCTGCATTTGGTTCTAGTACCAAAAGCTATAGATGCAATGACAGTGTCTCAGAAACACCAGACTTAACCATTATCAGAATTATTTGCATCTTTAGCCCATTTTTTTTTTTTTTTTTTTTTTTGTATTTTTTTAAGGTGGGTTAGGTAACAATCAGGCACAGTTCTCCACTGTTATAATTTTAAAATTGTGAAACAATGACGGCCTTTAATGTGATATACTGTGAAAAATGAAAGCTGATGCTAATTTCCCTCTGATGGGAGACAATGTGATTTTATTTCATAACTTTGAAACAAGAATATGAAACATACTAGTCATTAATATTGTTGTTTCAGTCTTAGTCTGTGCTGCAAATCTATATTTAGCTATTTATTTTCAAAAAAGAAAAAAGGATGCCTTCCAGAAATGGGCTAAACTCGTCAACTTTTTACTACAGTAAAATTTCATTGCACCTGAAACATGAGAAAAGCTCAAGTAAAAACTGAGTTTAAGCTCCACAAGTTGTCTTTGTGACAAAGCAGTTACAGATGTAAACAGTGCAGTGAAAAGCACATTTTGATACAAAAGCATCACTTACAATATGTCTAACAGCAGTTGTGTAATACTATTAACATGACTTTCACTAATCTGCTTGCAAAAAACTTATGCTCTATTATTTTCTGTTTCTTGAAACTTGTTTCCATAGCAGGGGGTGGCTAAAAAACACTTCTGTCTTTTACTATTGTCCCTGTAACATTTCCTTTTTGGAAGTGCCATTATATAGCTGGATCGTGTATTACAAACACATATGAGTCCAAGATCCCTGAAAATACTACAAACTTGTAAAATAAAAGTTACTTCATGGAATCAGTGACTGAAATAGCATGAAATTTCATTTTAACAAGTTTTTTTTCTTCTGCTTAAGGTTCTATTTCCCTTTACAATGCCCTTCCCCATTTGTGGGCTCAGAACTCCATCCTGGAATGAGTTACTTGTGGGAATAGCTCATATTTAGTAAGTAGTTTAGATAAAACTGGAAATATCACGGGGTCAAAAATTACTCTCTCAAGTGTGATTTTGTAGCACTGCTTGTCAAATTATTGGATTTCTTTTACATTAAGGTGGCACAGGAAAGCCCTGCAAGACAAGACCTATGTGTTTTGACAAGAACAACTATCAGAGTTATACACTGTAGATCCTCATTCACGTGTTCAAAGGACATGGGGCAGCTGTACACCTACAGCAGAGAACAAGATGCTTTTATGAGTCTCTCATCTCTGAAACTAATTTCTTCAACTTTAAGTATATGCACTGGTGTTAATGACATCAACTGCTATTACCCAAGTGAGCAGAAGTTTGTTGGAATAGTTTTGCTGTAATATAGTATGGCGTATACAAATATGGATTAAAAAACCAGGCTTATCAGTATCTACAAAATCTATTCTAAACAGCTTAAGAAAATTTAATTTATATAATTCACCATATAAGGATTGTCTGAAATAAAGATTTTTGCATCCCCTCTCTCTCTCCCCAACCTTTTTTTGATTAAGCTTTCTCTCACTACCTCTTTTAAGAATGGCTAGAAATTTAGAACAGGCTCTTGATCTTCAAAATTTTCTTTTGATCTAACAGTTAGATAAAGCACCACTATAGAACCATACTACCAGTCAACAGAGCATCAGCAGCAAATATCAACAACTAATATTTCTCTTTTGATGAGAAAGTACTACACATCACAGAAGTTTCAAAGCCAGCATTAAAACAAAACCCCTGAAGTGATACTCCCTTTACCTCTAGCCCTGATATTCTCAAAAAGTAAGTCTTCAAGACCCTTGAGTTGTTATCTTTATTTCTAATAGTCAGTTCTAACTGTAAAACAGTTTGCATAACAAATATTAAGTTAGCATTTAAGCCAGACTTTGTTACATTTATTAGCACTAGCCGTAACTCAATAGGCTTGCTGGACTAGATCCTGCCAATTGTAACATACATGAGGAGTCCCACTGAACTCAGTATCATTCTGTGCACTTGAAGATTTAGCAATTGCAGACTTCTTATATGGGCCTAAGAGATTTGTTGGTCATCTTTTAAATATGTGCTTTAGTTAAGTTTAGTGAGAGATAAATGTGCGCATATTCAAAATTGCCCAATCTGAGGTTCTACCTTCCATTTTCAGAATTTCAGAATAAAAAGCTGCATTACTAGTGTCACTGACAGTGTAAATCACAGGAAAAAAGAATATTTTGCAATTTCCTCATCTAAGGTTGAAAGTGCTGTATATAATTTCTCTTTGATTGTCCTTTTATTTTCTTCTATTTGAGTTGCAGTCAGATCAGAGAAGAAAAATAAAAGTCTTGTTACAGCTACAGGTCAGTGTAAGATAAGATGCTCAGCAGTCACTTCTATGTACTGTACACACAAAAATGGACCAGACTGATATTTAGTTTATCAGTCTGGAATCTAGGAAACATAACAGAGGTACTTGAATGTAAATGCATTGCCAAAAGATAATAATCTACATCACTGGAGGAGAGTCACTTGTCCAGCAATTTAAAGGTCATCTGACATACTTTATTTTTCTCTTACAATTAGAATATAGTGAATATACACAGAGTACAAATTACAGCTTTTTAAAAATTTGACCTCTTAATTGGCTGGCCTGACTTACAGATGAGACAGCAGAGTAGTACAGAACAAAAAACAATAAAGAAATTCAATAAGAAAAAGAATACTAAAGATGTTTTTAGAAGCCTGATTTCAATTAAAATCCAATTTTAGTGTGAAAAGAAGAAAAATCTTTTTAAGTATGAATCAAAATAATAAAAATCCATCTTTTCTGCTGCAAAAACAAAAGTAAACAGAAAAATGCATTCTTTTGCTGGAATTCAGGCCTAGGACTAAAGAATTTGCATATATTAAATTAACGAGATCCAAACTCCTCTATAACAAATATTTATACTGTAAAATATTACAGCCACATTCCTGCATCTCCTTACAATAATAATTCTTAGGGACACAGTATTCTAGAGAGCGTATACAACAGTGGGTTTCTGCAAAGATGGAATGCTTCATTATCAGAGTACCAGCTTGTTCATAAATATTAAAAAGTATGTTTTTGAAGTTTTTCAAACATAATTCTTACTGTTTACATTGTCTCTCTACTACTGAAAACAACAGTCAATGTGTACCTGTCCACAAGTCTCTCCCTCAGAGTCTTGAACTGCAGAAAACCACTGCTGGTGGCTGTGAAGGACTACAATGTCTGTTCTGGACATGCACTAAGCAGACAAGGGGACAAGTAGTCTGACTTTACTTATGCAAGTAGTCATTCTTACAGTGATGGGTATAATTCTTGCTCAAAAGAACAGGATTTGTCCCAAACTGCAGACAAAAAGGCACAATTCCTTGTTGTCCTATAAAAGTGGGTCTTAAATTTACATCTATAATGGTTCCTTTATGTTTGTATATGTCATAGGCAATTCTATATATTAGATTAGAGCTGGAAACAGATGTCCCAAGAGCAAAAGAACTTCTCTACTACTACAAGAAGAATCATGAAAAGATTGCTCAAGACAAAATAACATTATAGATCTGATCTTCATTTGGTAAGAATTAAACTCCTGGATACGTATTAGTCTGCATTATAAAACAATACTGACAACAGATCAAACTTCTGAAAAGTGACCCACAAGGAATGGCTTCTCTGAAACATGTATCCCCCTGTTTTATTGTCATTAATCATAAGGAAGAACACAAACCAAATTTTTTTTAAAAGGCAACAAACCGAAACAGAACAGAAAGACCCACACTTGCTGCAGCAATGTATCAGTTTCATAAACTGAGCATCAGAGAACCCTCTGTGGGAAAAGAGCACATTTACCCTTGCATAAATAGTTTTACTACATGGTGAGATCATACAGAGGATACCATTGAAATATAGAAAATAAACATGCTAAACTTTAGAAAGAGAACTCAAATATAGCAATAATAACTGCAAACATGCATTTGCTTGAAGAAGAATATTACTTAATTTGCTTCCTCTCAATATACAGAGACCTCTTTTAAGCTGCTCCCCGCCCCTTTCCCACTTTACTGTATTTGCAAGAACCAGTGAACACAGAAATGTGCAGCCAGCCTGGGCCCTCAGGCCGGTGGATCAAGATGGCAGGCTGGCCTGGGCTCCCCTGGGGACAGCAGAGCCAGAAGGGTGATTGGACACAGTGACCTGTCTGCATGAGATGAGACAAAAACAGGAGGGCTGTAATGCTGATGAACTAACCTGTCACTCACAAGCTCAGGTCTGAGATAAAAAAAAAAAAAAAAAAAAAAAAAAGGCGAGAAAAAAGAATAAGAGAAAGGTATAGTAGAGGTTTTAGATAACATACAAGGTAGACAAATTACAGCAACATTGGAATAATTAGATGACACATTTAATTACCTGTTCATTTGGATGGGCTCAGGATATATAAGGAACATGGCATAAAAATCCAGCTAATAGTTTCTATAAGAGCAAAACACAATTGAAGAAATAATAGATATTGTGGTTCGGCATGCAAGGAAGGATGCTACAGACTTGCTGGCAGGGATCAGGGTTTCATGCCAAACACTCCAGTTATGAATCAAAATCACAATGAGCAATGAGCTTCCAGATCTTGACACACAAGGCAAGGAGGTTGTTCTTCAGAGTACTTGGCTGTTTTATTGCTTGCTTGGGGGAGGAAAAATCCTGAGGGAAGGTTCACAAGCAATTCTGCACCCTGGAGCCTGTATGGCCAAGTGCTAGGTGATGGTCAAGATTGTACGACTCTGCCCAGCATTGCCAGCACAAGTGGGAACCACTGTGGACATTGGTGGTTAGAGACAGATGAAACCCAGATTTTTTTTTAAAAGGTCGAAAATGCATTTAATGATGAACAAGTACTTGGTGTTGAAAATGCCTTTAAATCAGTGTGCTCCTGCTATTACATTTGTGTCATACACAGACTAGTGTTTGAACTACAAATAACTGCTAGCGTTTCTGATCTCCATTGCATCAGCTGTACGTGTACAGTTTGGATTTTTAATTAGGCAAGTTCACATTCCATTAACAGCAAACAAGACTGAATTTAGAGCTACATCTGCAAGATTATTAAAAAAAAAAATTCATTATCATGACTGGAAAAAAACCACAATTCTGAAATAAAAAGGTCAAATTATAAGCATTTATCTAAGTTTTTGGGTTTGGAGGTTTGAAAGTTAAAAAAGACTTTTAAGAACTTTTTCTAAGAGTGTCAGGAAATAAATGTCACTTCTCAAAATATGCAGCTACCAAATATGCAAACCTTTATTATTTATCAATACAAAATATAGACTTACAGTGGGGAAAGATTTTCTGGCATAGAGCTTGCCTTTTGATAGTTATTTTTTCTTAAAGTTCATACAGAAAGCCTATGTCTATTTTCAACAATGTATGGTAATTATACTGATTGCCCTGAGATTCCCACATTTTAACTAACTCTTTTATTATACAACTAGAAAATGCATAATTTTTTATCAGAACAAGAAAATTTTAACTTTTTATTCTATCTGTCTTAAAGGATAGTTAATAACAACCAAATACAGGACAATTAATCAAAACAAAAACATACTTGAAAATTTTGTGGATTTATGAACACATTCTGATGTGCAGACTTACACATATGACATGAAAATATGCACACATGCAGATGTGAAAAAAATGTTTGCAACATCTAAGACAGTAAGTTTCAGAATAATGACAACTACAAATTCTGACACAGAATGCCCACATAAGTTATTCAAAACAGCTAAATTTCTTTTCCTTTTAAGTACATGCTCTTGCTATTAATTTTAGGAAATTAAATACACTAACACATGGTATAAACATTTTTCCAGACATTCACTGAACTTTTTTTAGTTCATGAAATATGGAATGTTACAAACAGAAAAAACCATCCTTCTACCTTTTTCAGCCTCAAAACCACTTTCTGAGAGTTGGTAAGCGTTAAACATAAAATAGCTAACTTACACTTTCTTACATGCCAAAACAAAAGTTGCATTAAAGAGATATTACAAGCTTTTAGATTTATAAAGATTTCAGGATGCATTTTCTGTCAAGTGTACTTGCTCAAAACCTTCCATTGTATCTGCCTTAGAATCATTAAATATATTTCTGTAAGACTGAAGAAGTAAAACAAAAAGGTAATTAACACTGCCTAAAATACATATTTTTACACAATGTAGTACTGGCAAATATGCCCCACTTTTTAGGTATAAGCCAGCCTAATAGAAAGCTGTTAATGTTTAGAGGAATTTTAATAAAAAATGTATCTTCTATTTTTAAAATATTTAAAGCAATAAAAGTCTGTGGTAAACATGGTATTACATATTTGACATTTTCCGCCCAGAAATGCATTACTATGTACGATGGTATTAATAAACCATGTGCTTTGAGGGACTTCAGTGCTTTGCCATAATTTAGTTGAAAACAGTGCGTAGAATGCGTATTTTTCTACCATCATATCAACATATAGAAAACAAATACTATGTCATCAGCTCAGCAGCATGCATTCGCTATACTGGAAACATATGCAAAAAACCACAAACTTTTGAGAGTTCAAAAAATACCCTTTACCAGAGACTGATTTACAAGTCAGTGGGTAATGAGAAAGTGTTGAGCACTTAAAATTTTGTTAGAAAAGGAAAAACAGGCACCCTCACTGACTCCGACTGCTTTCACAGGAAAACAGCCCTCCCTGTTCATCAGAACAAAATAATTTCTTTCCCCACTTCAGGTTATTATTTGAGGCAAATGAAAAGACAATGATTCTTCTCTCTTCCGGCTAAAGCTCAAAACAGCATGGTTAAAACACACATATAAAAACTACAGACTTATCAGAAATCACAAAACAGAAAGAGAAGGACTCACTGACCCATTTGGAAGACAAAGACGACAAAACGGAAAAGCTCTAAAAATCAGCTTGTGAGGCCTTTGAGAGATATTCTTCTGGCATTTCATCACAGCAGCCCCAGACCAGTTCACTTCCCTGGATACAGGGAGGGAGAACTAAATAGAGCTGTTTATTAAAGCTGTTGTGCTGGATTGCATTAGGAAGCACGAGCAGACCACCTGGACCTTTCAGATTGTGGCAGTGTTTAATTTGCAGGCTGCCCCTCTGCAGCAGCAAAGACTACTACATTTACCAAGCTCAATCGCACATTATCTGGATTAGGAGTATAAGAAGAAAAAAATGAAAATAAAAAATAAAAGCCACAGCCTCTCTTACAGGAATACAGTCAATATAAAAATAATGAACAGCATTACAAACAGAAAGCAACTCCCCAGCAAACATAACACTTTCACTCCTCAGTTCTTCTACTTTAGCATATTTAAACAAAATAAAACAGCAAATTAATAAATACATTGATTTGGTAAAGCTCATACTGAATTATAAATGTGGTTTATTAGAAGAAAAGGATGGTAATTTAGGTTTATCTAGTGATTCCCTGGCCAGATTATTGTGTTTCTTTTGCCTTTCTCACTTCCAGTACTACACTAGCTGGTAGCTGAAGATACAGATAGAAAGATGGTACTGTAAATATGAATTATGTGAATCATATGGTTAGACCCTTGTGGAAAAAAAAAAAAAATAAAAGGGGAGTTGAGAAATGGCTGACTCCATACCTGACCAATTACAGCTTGCATGGTCCCTGTGTCCTGCTGAGCTGAAAGATCGCAATCCATCATATGTAGTCTTTGAAAAGGAGAATGGGGGTTTCTGGCATGCATCTGTCAATCAACTTCTGCACTCACAACCATCACCAAAAGCAAGGGAAAAAAGTCAAGCTGCTCCACCAAATAGGATGAAATAGTCATGTGACCTTCAGCACACTCACACACATACATACTTCCATAGAACGTATGAATTTTCTGCAGATATGAAATGACATTGACAAATACCCAATACCAAGTAAATAAAGTGAGACAAACAGCTACTCACCAAAGAGAAAACACTTGCTGTAATCTTCAGCCTAAAGATTTAATATACCTAAAAGGTATTTTAAACTGAGTGTTTTCTTTAGAGCCTAAACTTTTCAGATAAGGTGATATGATTTTATACATGCAGACAGTGGTCAGAACTTTAACCCCTCGCATCCTCTTGCAGCCTCTATTTTTATTCCCTCCCCCTCATACTTCTACTTTATGGCTTTTTGAGGTCTTGATTTTTTTTTTTCTTTAAGTTTCTTTTGTATCAAAGTGAAGTGGCTTCTGTTGCCTTCTTTGGATGTGCAGAGATTATGAGAACTTGATAGAAAAATATTGCTAACAGGAAAAAAAGGAGCAGGGGCTGAAAAACCTGTGTCTGTACTCACAAGTCAAAATGTCTCACTGCTTTACTCCACCAGAAGTCAAATGTTTTCTTTACTGGAAATATATATTTAAGTATTAGTTTATGCAAGCTGTGATGAGCACTCAAAATATAAAATATTCAGACTATGTAAATCCTACTTACAGAATCCTTTCCATTTTGAAGGTTAGCAGAGTTTTGGTTCATTCACTGCTCCACTGAGCTGACATAAAATGTTGTTACTTAGGAAGGCAAACATTACCATTTTTTCAAATGGAAGCAGTTTGTTTCATATACCTCCCCCTCTGAGTTAAGATTTGCAAGAATTTCCAAGACTATTTTTTCTTCTTGTCAAAATATATCAGCCACTTGTCTCCAAAAACTGAGTGTCCTGAACAACACGCTGCAGCATTGATTGCTGATACGTTATTGGCCAGTGATTGCTGAAGGGTGACATTAATGTAACCTCATAGCACTTTAACCCTTTAAAGATCAATACAGTCCTCTGGAAATATAGCAGAATAACAGCCCATATACTTTTTGCTGTATTGCAGCTTCATATAAATATTAGTGCATCTTTCTGTCCTCCTTGAATTGCATTTCAGTTACTAGTGCAAACAACACACTTTCCAAACAATGTCAGAAGCAAAAATGCAGAAAAAAAGAAACAACAGTCTAGTCTCTAAGCTTAACCTAACATACCCTTTTCATTTCAATAAGTTTCTGGCAATATTTTGACATTATTATTTCATATAGACATTGAAAATATTGATCATAGCTGTTATAGTCAAAGAAATGTGAGAATACCAACAATATTCCAATTGTAGGCACTTGCCAGTCTAATACTTCCTACCATATAATTTCAAGATTCAACATTCAGAAGTGTTTGGAACGTGATGGAGTGCATGTATATGTGTATGTGCGTATACATATATATATATATGTGCATATGCTTGCAAGTATAGAACATATGAAATGTATGTTGAGGCAGTGAGACAGGCAGGCAATATCCAGCTTACTTTGCATTCTTTGAGTTTTTATAATACATTTGTTTTAATTGTTAAGAAAAAAACTTAAGAAAGGAAATCTTGATAAATATTTTAAAAATTAGAAATAAGAACAATTCACATGTAGATGCATAGGGACCCAGAAGCATTCCTACGACAACAAAATATTTTAGCATAACAAATTTTTCAAATCAAACATTTTTAGAAAGATATACAATATTAACAATGAAACATTGCCTCTGGGAGGAGGGAGTACTTGAAATGTTGCTTTCAACATCTGCTATGCATTTCATTTATAAACATAATTAAAATGCACCATTTGGGCTGAAATTGTATCTGCTTCTTACTCATGAAAGAAAATACACTGAACTAATACCTTGGGCTGCCTTTTGGTCAGCTGAGAATTTGCTGCGGTCTCATCCTCCAGGACAATTCTATGGAAAAGCCAGGCAGTATTGTGAAGGCCATAATCAACATCCATATCATCACAAGTAATTCAAAATACAACTGGTAAGTGGGCGAGTGAGTAGAGAAGATTGTCTCGGTTGTCTCCAGGAAAACAAACACGCTAAAGTCAAATACTGCACATGAAACTGAAAGGAAAGTTAAGGATGTCTATTTTATAGTTTTTCTTCAGGAGGAGCCTTTCTGCAGTGAGTATGCACAAACACCTTGCAAATTCCTTTAACTTATATAAGTAACTAAACCTGGCAATTACCACTGCAGGGTTTTTATTAGCAGAGACACTGACATAGACATTTGTTGCAGAACACAAATAAGCACGGCGTTGTATGCGCACAAGTCTGCTGCACCCTCACACACCAACAAACCAACCAGCGGCTTGCACACAACTCCAGCAGAGCTACAAGAGCTCCCTCCTCCCAAAGTGAGATATATGCTACCTCTTTTTACCATAATTAGCCTACACTTCCTAGGAAATGCCAATCTGTTCTGTAAAATGTAAAACATCCCTGCAGCTAATGCCTCTGCATAAGTTACAGCATCATTGTTAATCCAAACAGCTGCAAGAGCCTCCTCTGCTACTGCTGGAGCTGCCCTTACTTCTGAGGACCTGGAGACATTTTCCCTCAGCCAAATCTACCTGATCCTGTCTGTAGGGGCTGCACAACTGGTACCTGAGCACTGTTCCATCTTTGCTGCTCATCCTTCAGGTTTTCCACCGGCCATCTCCTAAGAGGTGTTGATCCAGTTTTGTCTTCTTACTTCGAGGAATTACCTCCCTAACATCTCCCACCTGCTCCCTCCCTTGAAAACACACACTTCCTTTGCTGCTGGAAAGGTGATTTAGCTCTCCTGTCAGCAGTCAAAAAGGTGAGGGAGCAAGATAGTGCCTAATCTGCCACAGGGCAGGCTCAGGTGGAGAGCAGGGTGCAAAGGGGAACTTGACTTGCCAGTTCACTCTAGCACAAGCATCTTGAGGAAAATTATTGAAGGGCAGAATGACAAATACTGCCTACTAACCAGCTGTGCTGGATCTCCAACAGAGACCTGGTCTCCTTTGAAACTTTTTGTCCATGCCTATCCCTCAGCATACCCAAGAGGAAAATAGTTACGGAGTCACAGCAATATACAGTAGCTGTGCCTTTCTATATGCATGCCCCTTCGGCACCTGTCACAAAGGGCCAGGTTTGCATTGTTGTACCTAAAATCATCGAGAGGGGGCTTTCACAGGGGTGAGGCTGATTTATCACTTAATCTGTGACAGTGCAAATTCAAAGTGGTACAAAGCCTGTGTTTCGAGATGCATACTGGATTTCTGGCAGCCAGGAAAAGTGTAACACTGAATACTTTTAACTGCAATAGACTTTTCCTGTTTAATTGAAATAATAAAAAATTAAAGTGGTACTTTTAAATAGAATAATGTGCTTGATTTTGCCTCACAGATACACAGCTGAGAAGTTGTGAAAAGACTATTACTGTATAAAATAATTTCTGTCTTCCAGGAGAATATATGCATTTCCTGGGTGGCAAAAAATATTTAGAATTATAGAGCAATGCAAAACCCAACTACTTCATAGCTAAAATGTGTAAAACATATGTTCATTTTTAAATGCTCATTATTTATGATTGTCTATGGTTCCTTCCTTCATGAACTAGAAGCCTTGTGATCAACAGAGCCCAGGGGTTTACTAAAATACCTTTAGGCATTTGTTCACATGCCACAGCAGAACTTGCAGCAGATTTAGCTAATGGAGCGAGATACTCCTGCTTCTTACAGCATTGGTACACTAGGGGGACTCTTTTTCCTCTTTTCTCGAGTGATAGATGCAGGGCACTGTCAGAGCAAGCTGTTGCACCTCACACTACAGGGCCTTTACTCACTGCTTACACAAAAGACCCAGTCTTGCACTCTAGAAAATTAACAAATCTAATTCTAAACTGTCAATGACTCTTCCCCCCTCTCTCACTCTGTCTATCCATCTCTGCCAAACAGACACTATATGACATTTTGCATCATGATTTTTGTGGATATGTGAGTGGGGTTTCCATATGAGTAAATTTCTGCTGAATTTTGCTAATTCCGGAATGATTGTTTTGTATTATGAGACATTAATGGATTACAGTTCCTGCCTCTGCAAGCCCATTTTGACCAATCATTTTTACATTTCAAAGGGAATTTTGCTCTTAAGAAAACCTCTGACACTCTAATTTCTCCTCCTCCAGATTTCATTAATGTATAATTTCTCTCACTGCCCCAGAGCTCCACTTTTCAAAAACCAAGCTACTGGGACATAGTCACTCACTTCAAGAATGGCATTTCCTTCCCTTCCTGTATCATGTAAAAGAAATTTAGGAAAATAAGATGTTTCTGTACCTGAAATGCTAGACCAAGGCCTAAGCATAATCTACATTATACTCATTTCTGTGCAGCAAGTGGGACGACTTTCCCTCAGCACTTATCATTCACTATCTAAAGAAAACATCTACAAAAAATTTCCTATTTCTTTGTTATTTTAGAGAAACGGGACTTGTTATAATGCTTTGTATCTTTGGGAAGTTGGGAATAAATTCTCCCTCTTTCCTTCTAGATCTAAGAAGTTGGTTTGATTGAAAACTTATTTTTGTATTTCGGGAAGGACAGTGTTACTCTCAATTGTGCTAATTTTTCAACAGATATTTCAGTTTCCTGATTCAACTAGAATTTATATAAAATTAAAATCTAGGAAATGAGAATGGGATTCTTTCTCCATAGTGAACTACATAGTGAAGAGACAGCATCATCCTCTACTCCTACCTTAAGTGATGGGAGGTTATTACAGCAATGTTAATCAGAGTTAATCAGACGACAAGCAAGACTCCCACTTCTACCAGGTGAAACAGAATTCTGGAGGAAAAACATGTTGAGAGGCACGATGGATTAGCAAGAGAGGGTGATATTGAGTGGGGAAGGTTTAAGAATATACTTCCCAGGTGCATGACCAACTATAGCATTCGAATAAAACCACATTCCTCATGTCTCATGGTGTCTTCCACAGTATCAGGCACAATGTGCTTTTTAAGATATCTCCATATTGGATATAGCATAGACAATAATGAAGATTTTCATCATGGGAAGAATAGACCATATTTGGGTGAACTAACATCATTCAAGCGAGGCAAGTAAGAAATCTGAATGGGCAAAAAGAGGATTCTTACAGTGAATGGAACCATCTTTTTCTAAAACTTTTGCAAAATCCTTGGCAAGATTTAGAACGTCAAGGATAGCAGAAACATCAAAAAATAAGGCATATTTTTCTGTTCATTGAGTAATAGGAGTTTATTAATGAATCATATCAATAACTGTGTAATTCTTCAGAGCAGTAATGCTCTTACTGCACTGTCATGGTTATAGAGTAAAGGGGTGGAGTTTCTAGCACTGTTTAATTCCATACCACTCACACCATGGCAGGGGCATGGTTTCAGCAGGAGGAAGCCAGGGCCAGAAATTGAAGGATCGTCATCTTTCACCAAGCTCAAGGGAGGAGCTGTGCAGGTTTCAGGGTCAGGCTGCTCTCTGCTACCAGCGGTCCCTTTCCTATTCCTCTGAGTGGCGGGTTTTCTGGTTTGATGCTGAAAGACAGCACCAGAGAGCCTGAGAGGCAACTCCAAGAAAAAGAAAAGGGAGAAAGCAGCAGTGGCACAGACCAGACCCCAGCTAAGAACACTCTTTTATCAATATTGTTGTGGTTATTGTGATTTTTCTGTAAATTGTGATTTCATCTTATAATATCTCCTAGTGTTTTCTCCACTCTCGGAATAGGATGGGGGAAAGGGGTCAGCTTGTGTGGGTTTAATTTTCCTGCTGGGTTTTAAACCAGCACACACACCAACAGGGAAAAGCAGACAATTTCACAGTGTGTGTGATAATAAACTTCTTGTTTAAGATGATAAACTTCTTGTTCACTGGAATATTTGCTTTCATTTACTTGAGCTCTAAATTGCTCATCTTGCATAGGTGCTACTTCCATATCAACACAACACAATGAAGTGACAGTATTATCAGAGACAAAAAACGAGTGGAGGTGGATGTGACAGAAAGGGTGTGTAGCACCAGGGAAAGTACACATTTCCTACACACTACATATGCCTAAGATCCCCAGCTCCTAAGTAGATGCCTCTCTCCCATGGAAAAGATTTTAAAAGCCAAAAAAAAAATGATGTACCCATACACCTGTGGTTCTCTTGCTCCGAGCACTGTAGATGATGTTTGAATATTTCATGTATCAAATAAAGGTACTCTATATACAGAGACGTACTTCCGGGCATTTCATTAGGACATGTCTTAGTGAGAAATATTTGATCTTCTGATAGTCAGTTCACAAAATTTGGTTACAGACTTTATATCCTATCGTATATTACACAGGATCAGGAGAGAAAATGTGATAGGTTTCAGCTACTGAAAGAGCTACCATGTACTAATTGTACCTGAGTTTGTTTCATTTATCAGTAAACTGTGTTATTTGCTTATGCACAGGGGAAAGTCAATAAGTGATGACATTTATTATAAATGCAGTTAATAGAAAAACCTATATTTAAGTTTCACTAATATTTTTTCCTTCAAGATGTTCACAACTCTTTGCCAGACTTTTATGCTCAGACACCTGCAGAGGACCAGTTTCTGGTCTACGGTTTGGCCATATGTTAACCAGAAGCTTACATGGTGAGGCAGGATAGGTTCATGGAGGGCAATCAGCTGATGGGCTGATGAATACTTTGACACCCTCTGGCTTAGGAAGTTCCTCAATTGCAAAATGTTGGGGCATGAAGTTGTGCAAGAAGATTGTCAGGGAGCAGCAAGTGCCTGCTGCTCACTGAAGGCTGGCAAGCCAGGAGCTCCTGCTGACCCTGGCATAGGCCATGCCCTCATCTACAGGGCACTGTCCCACAGGCTCTGGCCCAGACAGGCAGAGTCAGCAGCTGGTAACCTGTTCCAAAAAGATCCTCCGATACATAGAGGGAATGAGCCAGGTCAAGGGGCCAGCCAGGGAGACTAGCAAGAGATACAGCTGGAAACAGGTCTGAAGACAGGGCTGTATCATGGGTCCCAGGTTGTGCTGGTTTAGCTTGGCCCAGGTTTTTCTAGGGGGGGGGG